>JAGFNQ010008156.1:0-40885 GCA_024364735.1 Boesenbergia rotunda | reverse complement strand
CTAGTAGGAGCAAGAGTAGACAATATTTATCAAGTTTCATTTAAAAGTGCTACTAATGTTTTGCTAAGTGTTTCATGTCAAAAGAAGAAGAGTCCACCCTTTGGCATCGGAGGCTAGCACATGTGAACATGAAGAACATCCGGAAGTTGGCCAACAAGGGATTGGTTCGTGGCTTACCAAGCATCAAGTATAAGAAAGACAAACTTTGTGATGCATGTCAAATGGGTAAGCAAAAAAAATCTGCACATAAAGGTAAAAGCGCTGTAAGTACTTCTACTACATTAGATTTACTTCACATGGATCTATTTGACTGCAGTACTATCATATCATTGAATGGAAGTAGATATTGCTTTGTGATCATTGATGATTTCACTAGGTATACATGGACTTACTTTTAAAATATAAGGACCAAACCTTAGATGTTTTCATTTCTTTTTGTAGGAGGGTAGAAAATGAAAAATCATTAACTATTAAGACAATAAGGAGTGATCATGGAGGTGAATTTCAAAATCAAAGATTTTTAGAATTTTGTCAAGATAGGGGTTATAGACATGAGTTCTCTACTCCTAGAACACCACAACAAAATGGTGTTGTAGAAAGGAAGAACCGTGTACTCCAAGAGGCAGCACGAAGCATGCTTAATGAGTACTCACTCCCGAGTTACTTATGGGCTGAAGCTGTAAATACAGCCTGCTATGTGCAAAATCGAGTCCTCATTCATAGGTTTTTAGGAAAGACTCCCCATGAACTTTGGTTTGAAAAACCACCTACGGTAAAACACCTTAGGGTGTTTGGTTGTAAGGTGTTCATTCTAAACACCAAGGATCATCTTGGAAAGTTCACGACAAAGGCTGATGAAGGGATACTAGTCGGGTACTCCCTCGTTAGCAAAGCCTATCGAGTCTACAATATGAAGTCTAGAATGGTTGAAGAATTTCTGATGTTGTCTTTGAAGAAATTCCAAAAGTCAATGGTTAACCAAAAGAGGAAGTCCAATTTGAACTTAGGAGACTAAGTTTGAATGAGAGTCCAAATGTTGTTGATGGTGATGAATCCGATGACGGTGAGCCTAGACAATCCATAGATCAGCCGGATCCTGAGGCTGACCTTGTGTCTAGTGAACCTATTCTAGAAGCACCACCAACACCAAGGCAAACTAGATTAGCCTCTAGTCATCCCCAAGATCAGATTGTTGGAGACATCCATCATGGGGTTAGAACTAGATCATTTTTCTGGAATGAGGCTAATGAAATTGCCCTAATTTCCGAAATTGAACCTAGAAAAATTGATGAAGCATTAAATGATCCCGATTGGATTATTGCAATGCAAGATGAACTAGGTCAATTCGAAAGGAGTCAAGTTTGGGACTTAGTCCCTAGACCTAAGAAGACCACCATCATTGGAACCAAATGGGTCTTCAAGAACAAATTGAACCATAAGGGAGAAATCATTAGAAACAAGGCATGCTTAGTAGCCAAGGGCTATAGTCAAGTTGAAGGCCTTGATTATGATGAGACTTATGCTCCCGTGGCACGATTAGAGTCCATTCGATTAATGCTTGCATTTGCAGCACATCGCGGATTCAAATTATACCAAATGGATGTCAAATCGGCCTTCCTAAATGGTTTGATTAGAGAAGAGGTCTATGTCGAACAACCTCCGAGGTTTGAGAGTACCGAATTCCCAAGCCACGTGTTTAAGCTCAAAAAGGCACTCTATGGGCTTAAACAAGCACCTCGGGCTTGGTATGAGCGGTTGTCGACATTCCTAATTGAAAAGGGCTTCGTTAGAGGCCAAATAGACCCTACACTATTTCTACGAAGAGATGGTGACAATATTTTTATAGCCCAAGTATATGTCGATGACATAATCTGTGGCTCAAACAATAGGGGCTATTTAAATGAGTTCATTGGACACATGGAGAGTGAATTTGAAATGAGTCTAGTGGGAGAATTGACTTTCTTCCTCGGACTTGAAATCAAGCAAACTCGCGATGGTATCCATGTGCACCAATCAAAGTATACACAAGAAATGCTTCGAAAATTTAACATGAGTGATTCAAAAGAGGTAACCACCCTCATGGCCACAAACACAAGATTAGACAATGACGAGAGTGATAAACCCGTTGATTTAACTCAATATCGAAGCATGATAGGTAGTTTGCTATACCTCACAGCTAGTCGACCTGATATTCTTTTCGCTGTGGGTATGTGCGCTAGGTATCAAGTTTGTGCCAAGGAATCTCACTTAATCGCTGTTAAGAGAATCTTGAGATATCTCAAAGGCACAATAGGAGTCGGTCTATGGTACCCCCGTACCGAATCATTTGATTTAATTGGCTATACGAATTCCGACTACGCTGGATGTAAGTTGGACCGGAAGAGCACAAGTGGGGGTTGCCAATTCTTAGGTTCGTCCTTAGTAAGTTGGTCAAGTCGGAAGCAATATTGTGTTGCTCTCTCCACAACGAGGCAGAATATATCGTCATGGGAGAGAGCGTATCGCAATTGTTGTGGATGATACATACTCTAGAGGACTATGGATTGAGTTACAAGGGTGTGCAAGTGTTATGCGATAACATTAGCACAATTAACTTAACCAAGAATCCAGTCCATCATTCTAGGACCAAACATATTGAGGTGCGTCACCACTTCATTAGGGATCATGTGGCTAGGGGAGATATCGTACTCTCGCATGTAGAGTCTAAATCAAATCTAGCTGACATTTTCACTAAACCACTCCCCGAAAATGAATTTAGTTTCCTAAGACGGGAGTTGGGAATGTGTCGTGCTTCATAAATTTCAAAATGCTTTAAACGCTTCATGATGATTTCGAAATTGTTGGGAAACAATTGGGTAACTTTGGGAACATCTCACACAAACTATAAGGTTTAACAAAACGTTTTTGGTTGCTAGATATGGGGTGAGATGTTAGGATCAACTCAATTTCTCAAAATGTCAATGCATCCCTTGAGAAATTAAGTTGACGAGATAATAATCACTTCCGTGACCAAGTATGGGGAAAACCAATGCATAACATATGTGTATTTGGCTTCATGATCATACTTGGACATTCCAATCAAGGCAACTTGATTGGAAACATGAATTTGGAACAAAAACTTGATTGACTTTGCTTGAATGATTGTTGATTGAGTTTTACTCCACTTGGGTGGATCAAAGTGATTGTTGAACCTATAAGGACTTTAGATCCTTGTTCAAGGATCTATTTTAGTCATGAGATCATGTCCAAGTTCGATAAACTTCATCAAAACTCGTGGGAAAAATTTTGAAAATCTGAAACTGAATGTTTCAGATCGTATCAGGGAGTATCAGGAATCCTGATCGGTCACCGGACCGATCAGGCCTATGGCTGATCGGTCACCGGACCGATCAGGCCTATGGCTGATCGGTCTCTTGACCGATCTGGCTCCATCCTGCAACGATCGGTCCACAGATCGATCGGAGGGGCAGCAGTGACTTTCTGAAATTTTGACCAAGTGTTCTGAGCTAGCCTAGATCGACACCCGGACCGATCTAGCATCCTATGGGGATCGGTCCACAGACCGATCAGGGGGCTCCCAGGTTCTTCTTCAGACCCTACTGATCGATCAGATGATCGATCAGGACCAGGTCAGTCTGATCAGGCTATAGCCTGATCGGTCTGGGCACTATCAGATCGAACGGTGATTCGTTCAATCGCATTAAATTCTGGTTGGTGGACCGATCCACCAACCGATTAACCTCGCGAAAAACCCTTCAGTGCCGAACCCTAGCGCCGAAAAACCTCCCCTTACTCGCGCAATCTTTGTGTCGTGCGAAAACTCTCCCAGTGTTTTCTTCTTCCTCGAGAGAGTCTCCGCGCGTGCAGTCCTAAGGAGTTCCTTCCGGGCTTTGTTTTCTTCCTGCGTCCTGCGACGCTCTCTCTCTCTCACTGCTCTCTCTCTCGCTGAAGGATCTCGCGAGCTCACTTGCGCCGACAGCTTCTTTTGCGCAAGCTTTTTCCTTCAAGAACCTTACTAATGGCACCAAAGTGAGTTTTTGGTTTAGTTCTCTTTACAAATCATTTCATAAATTATGTTGTGAGGCTAACCGTGTTTTGTGCCGTGACTTTTTGTTGTGCCGTGATCTCTTAATTTGGTCGTGGCCCATCTATGTCCTATCCTGCTCTTGATTAATTCTATCTTCTGATTACTATGTGCTCGTTTGATCATTGTGTCTTGATTGTCTTCTCTGATTGGGTCCTACCCTGGATGATCAATTCTTGAATTTTTTTGTCTCAACTTATGTCCATCTTGATCAATCGATTCAAACCGTGTGTGATCACTTCCCTGGTTAAATCATGATTGTTTGATTAATTCGACTCCTTAGAAAATCTTCCAAGGGTAAAGAACCAGTTGAGGGCAGCTCTAAGGGCACAGACCCTTCCTCATCTACACCTCCTCCCAGGCCTCCACCACCTCCACATACTCGATTTTAAAATATTCATTATGCCTTAAACTTCCAATGGCATATATTCAAACTTATGTCATGTCGATCGGTGGACCAGACCTACATCTATGAACACTGTCCTATGATTCAACAAATTATTGAATACTATGAGCTTGGACCCATCCTTTTCTTAGAAAGGCCAATAAACTTTGATTTAGTCTCTGAATTTTATAATAATATGGCTAATGGAGAGGGACGGGGTGGAGGACCCGTGTCGCTGGTATTGACCTTGATTTTAATCTGGCTGTGTTCACTACCTTTCTTGGATGTCGTCGGTCCGGAAATGCCTTCACTCTCTATCCTTATCTTCCGGATCCCCTTCCGGTTCCCTTTGATGGAATCACTCCTGATTCTATCCATGAGTACTTCTTTGGTCATCCCATATCGAGGGAACTTGGTGAGACTTCCAGTAATTTCCCCACATTTGCTGCTCTTCGTCTTTCCCCCATTGATTATGTGTTGTTTAAAATCATCACCAACTGTCTTCTTCCGACTACCTCAAAACACCTAGACGAGATTCATCCATTCCACTGCTTGATGCTCTATGGGATGCATCAACAGTTTGATTTTGACCCGGTAACCTCGGTCTACTTCTCCATCATAGTCCACAGTCTGATGTATGGCCAGACAATCCGCATGCCATTTGGCCATATTATTACAGCTTGGCTTCAGTCAGTGGGTATCGACATCTCTCAGGGTCGCATTGTGCCGATGGTTCGTCAGGACTGCCGCCTGGATCGTCGCATGCTCGCTCAGTCCGGCATTGTTCTTGGGACCCAGGGGTTGACGTGGAAGGATTGCAGACATGTGGGGGAGCTATCGAGAGCAGCCCATGATCCGGATACACCAGCCGGTGCTAAAGATTATGATGAATGGGCTCCTGATCTTCGCTGGCAGGTTGCGGAGCTAGAGCATATGATGGAGCATGAGTTGCACATTTCCGAGCTTTAGCGACAGGAGGTCCATTCAGAGTTTCAGTCTTTCGATCGTCGTCTCGATGCTCTGGCATCCGATGTTTCTGAGATCAGCTCCCTACAGGACACATGGTATGAGGAGTGGTATCATCATGCATTTCCTGATGGTGCATCTCCCAGCGGCCCTCCACTAGGGGATGTTATATATATTACTAACTCTTCAGACGATGATCGCGAGGGGGATTGATGTCATTGTCCGGTCTAATGGGTGTTGGTGGTACTCATTTTGGGGGGCATGTACTGCTTTTGGAGCAGTAACTTGCATCGGATTATCATGTTGACGATGTTGGCTTATCTATGTTTACACGCTTACTATTTGTATCTTTCTGCTTATGATGTGTTATGATCTTTCTGCTTATGATGCCATGTTCATATGATACATATGCTTGCTTTGCCATGCTTATATCTTACTGTCATATGTTTTTCATATGCTTTTCAAAAATCAAATTGTTGTTAGTTTGGGATACCCCTAGGGTTGAGGGGGAGTTGGTTTAAACTTAACAACCCTTCTAGACCCCTTTTCGGTGTTCGACAAAGGGGGAGAGAGTGTTGGTTGGTTAAATTTAGGATGATCATGTTGTAGGGGGAGGATCTGAATTCCCCTATGATTCTAAATTTGAAAAACTTGATTGAGAATCCCTAAACTTAAAATCGGGTTGTCAAACAACAAAAAGGGGGAGATTGTTGATGTAGTCTAGCCCTGATTGTTGTTTTGGTGTTGACACCGATTTTAGTTTAGGTGGATGATTATTGATGATGGTTAAGTCCTGACCGGAGATCAGACATGGTATGGAAATCCAAGCATAGAGGGCTAGGTGTTGAAAAATCCTAACCTGGGAGGTTAGGTGTTGGAAATCCTAGCTTGGAGGGCTAGGTGTGTGAAAAGTCCTAATTCGGAAGAGGTGGGTGAAAAGTCCAAGCTTGGAGGGCTAGGTGAAAAGTCCTAACTTGGAGGGTTAGGTGCAAATTCCCATCTTGGAGAATTAGGTGAAAAAGTCCTGGCTTGGAGGGTCAGGTCCTAGCTTGGAGGGCTAGGTTTGGAAAAGTCCTAATTCAGAAGGGTTGGGTGAAAAGTCCTAGCTTGGAGGGCTAGGTGAAAAGTCCTAACTTGGAGGGTTAGGTGCAAATTCCCAACTTAGAGAGTTAGGTGAAAAATCCTTAGCTTGGAGGGCTAAGGTGGATGAAAACATAGCTTGGAGGGCTAGGTTTGAGTCCCTGGATCGGTTTGGTGATCGATCAGGGAATCTGGCACGCTGCTCCTTCGTGGATCGGTCTAGTGACCGATCCAGCGATGACTGATCGGTCTGGTGACTGATTAGGGAGCACACAGTGAGGTTGGGAACCTACTGTGCTGCTCCTGATCGATCTGGTGACCGATCAGGGAGTATGCGTTTCACCCACTGACTGGCTCCTGATCGGTCTGGTGACCGATCTGGGAGCAGACAGTGAGGTTGAGTTCCCGTGCTGATCTGCGCCTGATCGGTCTGATGACCGATCAGGATCACTGTGTAGATCGTTCTGGAGAACGATCCAGCTTCGCGGGTTCCTCACTAAGATCGATCAGGACGGTGCCTGATCGGTCTAGTGATGATCTGATCGGACTGGTGACCGATCAGGAGACTCCCTGATCGGTCAGTTGACCGATCAGAAGGCTTAGGCTGAGAAACTCAGAAATCGCCCGATATAAGGGTGGATCGGTCCGATGAACGATCCACAACCTGGGATCGATCTGGTGATCGGTCCAGGAGAATCTCAAAGAAATCACGATTTTTGATTGAGCGTTGGGGATCGATTAGGACAGAGCCTGATCGGTCTGGACCCAGCCTGATCGGTCTGGTGACCGATCAGGAGGCTCTCTGATCGATCAGGTGACCGATCACTTTAATTCAAATTGCACTGTCAGACGCTCTGATCGCGCCTGACCATATCTGATTCGCTGCTGTTTGCCTCTGATATTTGATTTACTGTGTGATATACTGCTCTAACAGTCTGATTAAGCTGCAGATGACAGGGGAGGATTCAAACACTCAAGGAGAGTCAAAGGAGAACTTTCCTTGGAGCAGGTTTGTCCGTTTTTCCATCTCAGGTTGCAACGGCCGAGCTGCAGACTGGAGCTTGGCTGAGGGAAGCTCAGGGAGTTCAGGGATAGCTCAGTGGTAGATGGCGTTGGCAGATGAGTAGCTGGAAGCTGCAGAGATGGTGTCATCTGATGCTTGGTGGAGAAACAAAAGCGAGAAGAAGACTTCGGCTGAAGTAGAGAAGTGTTCGACAGTTCTCAGTGTTGAGCTTGCTGAAGTTCTTGCTGCGCCTTGTGTTTCTCCACAACTTGCTTGCTCTGTTCCTGAAGTCTTCATCACTTTGTGCAAGCAACTGCAATCGAGAAGCAACCAACTCTTATGTAGTGCTGGGAGGAAAGAACAAGGAGCTTGGAGTCCAACAGTGAGAAGACACGAAGGAGGGAGTCCTTGCATGAGATCGTCGCTGGGTGGAGCTCGGGATAAGCTCGCTGTGTTCTTGTCCTTGCTGGGTGCTGAGTAAGAGTATTCTCTGTGTTTCATTAAGCTTAAATCTATATCCTGTTTTGAAACACTGTGGAGAGGTTTCTCTACCGAGAAGGAGGTTGCGTTATATCCGGTGAACACCGGTGCTTGATCTGCCGACGATCAAGGGATCGCCCACCTTAAGGGCACGCCAAGGAGTAGGGGCAAGTTATCCCCGAACCTTGTAAACCCTCGTGTTAGCGATCTTGGTAGTTGTCTCTGTTTGCTTTCATTTCTGTTTTCGTATACTGCACTGCTTCGTTTCCCTTTGCTTCTTCCGCTGTGCTACTAACAAAGTTATGTGCAGAAATCTTGATAAGTTTCAAAGTTCCAAGTGATTAGCTATATTCACCCCCCCCTCTCTAGCCATCCATTTCCAACACTTCCAATGCTTAATTTACTTATCCTTAATCTAAAATTTTGTGTCATGATCTTCCTTTCTTTTTATCATTATTTCCAACCCTTAGGAGATCTTCCAAGGGTAAAGAAGTTGAGGGTACCTCACGATCCAGAGCTCCCTCTTCATCTGCTAAGCCTCAACCTTCCTCAAGCTCTAGGTTCCCCAATGTCGCCTTTGTACAAGCCTTTCAAAATCAAACGTTCAAACTTCTCCCATGTAGAACGATTGATATGCCCTTTTTATATGAGCATTGTCCCTCTATCATAGAGGTTATTGACTTCTACAACCTTGACTTTTTTCCTTTCTATCGAGAGAACCATCAACCTTGACCTTGTATCAGAATTCTATAACAATCTTCAACTGGGACCACAAGGGTGTTTAGAATTTACAACTAGGGTAGCCAAAACGAATCTAGATTTTACCTATGGTAATTTTTCTGAGTTTCTTGGCATTCGACGATCGCCAAACTTCTACTCTTTCTACCCTGAGGTTCCAGATCCTATGCTGCCTCCATTTGAGGGAGTCACCCCAGACTCCATCTACGAGCATTTTCTTGGACACCCTAGGCCAGATGGCCTCGATGAGGTAGGGTCTAATTTCCCTGCTTTTGCTGCTCTTCGTCTTTCTCCTATTGATTATATTCTCTTCAAAATTATCACAAACTGCATTCTCCCAATCACTTTAAAACCCCTGGCTGAGATCCGCCCTTACCATTGCTTGATGCTCTACGGGATGCATCGCCTCCTCGATTTTGATATCACGGCATGCATTCTCGGTTCCATCATGACCTATAGTCCCAGCCGTCGCACGGTTTACATGCCTTTTGGTCATGTCATTACTGACTGGCTTCAGTCAGTTGGTATTGATGTGACCAAGGGCAGGACCGTGCCCATGGTTCGACAGGAATGCCGGCTTGGCAAACGCGCGTTTGCCAAGTCTGGCATCATTGTTGGACCTCAAGATCAAGGCCTTCGATGGAAGGATGGGCGAGGTCTAGGAGAGCTACCTCGGGCCGCACACGTACAGGTACCAGCCGCACCAGCTGGATATCAGGAGGTGTCCGTCGCAGCAGCTGACTACGAGTATGAGCCGGATCCTGATCTCCGGTGGCAGATCGCCCAGCTCGAGCAGACTATGGACCATAGACTACATTTGATAGAGCTCGGGCACCAGGATTTTCAGTCAGAGATCCGGTCCAAGATTTCTTGGATGCGTACCAGTTAGGAGGCGTATCAGACTGTGATGCGTACTCAGCAGCAGGCGTGGTTCGAGGAGTGGCGCGTGTGGGAAGCTGGTCATCCGTACCAGTCTACACTTCATGGAGCTGCGCCCTCCAGCGGTATTGCCCCGGGGTCTTTCTTACTAGAGGACGACACTGCATATGACCCCATGCAGGCTGATGACCCCCCCCCCCCCCCCCCCCCCCCCCCCCCCCCGCCGAGGATTGATTGTGTTTGTATTCTGATTCTGACAGACTTGTGATGTGTTTGACTATGCTTTGCTATGCATCTGACTATCTGACTGGTTTCATGTATGACTATTACTTGCTATTTAATGTTTATTGCCAGGTCATGTTTGTTTTTCCTATTCTATGTTCATATGATTCGTATGATTGGTTTATCCTGATTTAGCTTTATCATATGTTTTCATATGTCTTCAAAATTAATCAAATCCTTTGTTTGTTTTAAGGAAAACCCTAGGTTTGAGGGGGAGAAATTTTTAAACTTAACAACCAGTCTGTACCCTTTTTGGTGTTTGACAAAGGGGGAGAATGTGGTTAGTTAAGTTTAGGATAATTACGAGTGTAACTGTTGTAGGGGAGGATCCTAATTCTCCTACGATTGTGAAATTTGAGACAATTGAGTTCAAATCCCTAAACTTAAAATCGGGTTGTCAAACAACAAAAAGGAGGAGATTGTTGATGCAGCCTGACCTTGATTGTTGTTTTGGTGTTGACACCGATTTTAGTTTAGGTTAATGAGATGAGTCTGGTTTAAGTCCTGATCGGGGACTGGGAACGACTCCCGGTGAGTGAGGTCGGGTGATTGAAACCTTGGTGAGTGAAGCCAGGTCCTAGCTTGGGAAGCTAGGTTGAATGAAACCCTGGTGAATGAAGACAGGTCCTAGCTTGGGAAAATAGGTTGATTGAACCCCTGGTGAGTGAAGCCAGGTCCTAGCTTGGGAAGCTAGGTTGATTGAAACCCTAGTGAGTGAAGTCAGGTCCTAGCTTGGGAAGCTAGGTTGATTAAAACCCTGGTGAGTGAAGCCATATCCTAGCTTGGGAAGCTAGGTTAAACAAAATCATGGTGAGTGAAGCCGGGTCCTAGCTTGGGAAACTAGGTTGATTGAAACCCTGGTGAGTAAAGTCAGGTCCTAGTTTGGGAAGCTAGGTAGAATGAAGTCCCGGTCAGTGAAGCCAGGCACGGAGTCTTGGTCCGGGGGACTGAGCACGAGTCAGAGAAGGCTAGGGAGCCCGTTCTCTTGACTTAGAGTGGAATTGGAAGTCTCTACATCGGTCTAGTGACCGATCAAGGAAGTTGGCATGAACTTTCTTTGTGGATCGGTCTGGTGACCGATCCAGAGAAGTCTGATCAGTCTGATGACCGATCAGAGAGAGAACAGAAACATTGGTTGGCCTCTGCTCGGCTCCTGATCGGTCTGGTGACCGATTAGAGAGAGCTTCTGATTGTTCTGGTGAACGATCAGAGGGATCTCAGAGTTCTACTGTGAGGAACCATGATCGGTGCGGTGACCGATCAAATATCGCGAGTTCCCCCTTATGACCGATCAGGATGGATCCTGATCGGTCAGGGAGTGACATGATCGGTCACTAGACCGATCAGGGCACACCCTGATCGGTCTAGTGACCGATCAGTGGGTTTGGACTGCCGATGTTGGGGAAAGCCCCAGCAAGGGTTGGATCGGTCAGGTGACCGATCCACGACCTATGATCGGTCTGGTGACCGATCACAAGAATTTCACGATTCTTGGTTTCTCACGATGGATCGATCAGGAGGGAGCCTGATCATTCTGAGCCTATCTTGATCGGTCTGGTGATCGATCAGGGTCCTCTCTGATCGGTCCGATGACCGATCAGTAGCTGAAAACTTTATTTCAAATATGCTGTCAGACTTTTGATCACACTCTGAACACTACTGATTTCGCTCTGATTTTCTCAGCTATTACTGATGCGAGTTTGATTTCATTTGCTAAACCTCTGTTAAGTGTGCAGGTGACAGGGATGATTTCAAACATTGAAGGAGGGTCAACTGGGTTTTTTCTATGTATCAAGTTTGGATGTTTCCCCTTCTCAGGTTTCAACGGACACTGGCGCTGCTGGCAACGATTGGAAGCTGACCTGGAGCTTGACTGGGGCTCGACTAGAGAGGGTGCTAGGAGTCCAGGAGAGCTCAGTGGTAGCTGGGCAGTTGCAGACGAGCAGCTGGTGTGTTGCAGAGGAGCGTCTAGTGGCTGTGACCTAGCGATCGATGGGCAGAGGCTTAAAGCTTGGGAGCTAAGAAGCCTTAGCAGAACTTTTGATCTCTTCATCTCTTGTTGCGACAACACTGATTCATCCTTGACCTTGAAGCGATCTCTTGCAAAGCTGTAACCTTGAGTCTCTGGAGGAAGTCGCGAGCTGATCAGCAAGCAAACGAAGAGCTGAGAGTTCTTGTGTTGGTGGTGCTGTGTTGTGCTCGATGATCTGTTCTCCTATTCTCATCCTTGGGCTTTGTTAGCGATCTGTAAGATCTTCTTTTTTGTCTCTATGCTTAATTTCTGATACTCTTGAGACTATTTGTGTGGAGAGGTTTCTCCACCGAGAAGGAGGATTTGATATCCCGATTTTCCGGGGCTTGATCTGCCGACGATCAAGGGATCGCCCATCTTACGGGCACGCCAAGGAATAGGGGCAAGTTATCCCCAAACCTTGTATATCCTTGTGTTAGAGTGTTGATTTGTTCTTTGATTTCTGCATCTCTGTTTTCTACTTGTTTTCTTCCGCTGTCGCTAACCCTAAGTACAGAAAAATCAAGAAGTTTGCAAAGAGGTGAAATAAGCTGTGTCTGGCTACATTCACCCCCCCTCTCTAGCCATCCAAGCACCAACATATATGTCTTATTCAGCGACTGTGCAAGAAGCTGTCTGGTTAAGAAGTTTCCTAAAGCATCTGAAGATTGCTAAAGACAGTGGGAGTCTTGTTACAGTGTATTATGATAATCAAGCTCCTATAGTTTTTCTAAGGATCTCAGATATCACAGCAAAGACAATTATATAGAAATTAAGTATAATTTTGTAAAGGACATTATAGATAAGAAAAAGTTAATTCTTGAGTATATTTCTATATATGTTATACTTGCATATCCTTTTACTAAGTCATTAGCTATGAAGTCATTTCAAGGACATGTGAATTCTTTGAGACTTCATAAAATGTAACACATTATAAACAGTGGCGTAGCCAAGATTATTGATCAAGAGGGGCGATTTTCGACTAAGAGAACCGATTTTCGAAAATTATAAACCTTAATGTAAATTGATCAACATCAAAACTCAGACACGAGACATCAAATATACACAGGGCCTAACTTAACTCATTTGATCGACACCAAAACTATCTGGGTACTTACATAACTTTGGTTCGACCATAATTGGATCAAATCAACTCTAAATCGATTCTGGTTTGAACCAATATAATCCTTAGATACAATGCATCAAATATATATAGGGTCTAACTTAATTCGGTCGATCAATATCAAACTATCCGGGATACTTACATAAACTTCGTTTGACCATAATTTGACCAAATCAACTTCAAATCAATCACAGATTAAACCAATGTAATCCTTATCTCCGCACATACCTGTTAGATTTATGTCAAATCTGATCCAATTTTAATTTAATATTTTCACTTCATGTTCTATGATGATGAACGATGATAAATTAATCCATTAATATGCTATATATATATATATATATATATATATATATATATATATATATATATATATATTATATATATATATATATATATATATATATATATAAGGGTCAGGCGTGCGACTGCACCCCTGCTACTAAGGTGGCTACGCCACTGATTATAAAGACAATTAGCTATATCAAATGTCATGATCTATTCAGTGTAAATGTTTTTATTATATTTGAATAAAGTCTCGATGAGCATATTGGCAGAATGAAATTAGTCCACTCACATGGATAATCATTTATTTTTTGTTAAGTACAAATTTAATATTTTCACTTCATGTTCTATGATGATGAACGATGATAAATTAATCCATTAATATGCTATATATATATATATATATATATATATATATATATATAAGGGTCAGGCGTGCGACTGCACCCCTGCTACTAAGGTGGCTACGCCACTGATTATAAAGACAATTAGCTATATCAAATGTCATGATCTATTCAGTGTAAATGTTTTTATTATATTTGAATAAAGTCTCGATGAGCATATTGGCAGAATGAAATTAGTCCACTCACATGGATAATCATTTATTTTTTGTTAAGTACAAATAGTGATAAGACTATTATTTATGGGACAACTACTGAACTTGTTCAGGAAGAAATACCTATAAGTTTAGCTCGCCTTGATTGTTGTATCAAGATGATATCATTTGTGAAATGATAATGATCAGAATAAATGTACCCACCATTTACTCAATCAATTGGAGGCCAGATTTGAATTAATGAGTTGAATTTATAATTAGATATTGGGAATGTTTAGATCAAAAATCTGTACGATGTTGAAATTGAGAAAACATCATAGCATGTGATTCATACTACATATGTTATAGCGAAAATAAGAGTAGTAGGAGAATGAATATCTGCTTCTTTACTATGTAAGACCCTTGAGATTATAAGTTAATCTTAATTTTACTCTAAGCTACTATTTATTGGTGCAGCCAACAGTAATAATCAAACTCGAGTTTTGATATATGACAAAAGGTTAAAGTTAGATGTTGTGTTTTCTGATATGGTTATCAAATGTGCAGGATTAAAAGACTTGATAAGACTTAACACTAAGTCAAAGCTATCTAATTAGGTCTGGAGGATTTGATAACTGGCAGGAAGTCCAGTTGAGTTTGTGGGACCTAACAACTGGCCAAAGTTTAGATAGGTTGATATTTGACAGGAAATCCAACGGGGTCTGTGGGACCTGACAACTAATGAAGTCCAAATGAGGCTATGGGTCAAGAGTCACATAAGACTACAAATAGTAAGTGAAGGTAAGCACTAGAGGAGAGAGATACAGTGAGAACAAGTCTCAGTGGAACTGTAGGCACTGGTCCAACTTAGAGCAATTTCAAAAATTTAAGTTGAGACCAAGACTAAATCCTAGTATTGGTAAAAACATGATCTAATTAACTCGTATTAATTTTAATATGCTAACCCTATTTTATAGAGTATACTTTGTTTTCTTGGACTAATGCATTTTGCATTAACAAAATGTGAAAATCAGTCTCAGATAAATAGTACTCAAGGCACCTCAGATCAGACTAGAGGTGCCTCAGTTTAGACTGGAGGTGTCTTGGATAGCTGAGGCGCCCCCACGAAGTTAATCTTCGATGATGAGGTTTCACCTGATAGAAGCACATTAGAGTCAACTGGAGGCACCTCAGTTCAGACTAGAGACACCTCAAATGCAATTGAAGGTGCCTTCAAGAAGATAAAATGTAATGATTTCGCATCGGATCAAATCTGAGGATTTAGGTGCCTTGGTGAGTGATTGAGGCGCCCTCAATAACCTTTAAAAGCCCTATTCAACCAACACTTGGGAGCCAACTTTGCATAAACTCCTGTGATCATTTTTGCTGCTACGCTATGACTCCGTTACACCTGATTACCGCAATTAGAGTGACATCGTTTTTAAACTATGATCTTCAACTACAAAAGTCAGTATAATTTAAAGTTTTAAATTTGTATTCATTATTTGCATAGGAAAGTGTAGGGTGTTATATTTTTCTTAAATCTTGTACTCGATTGTTCTTCCGGAGGTTTTCCGGAAGAGAATATTAGTGGATTATCCGTCGAAAAGGTCCAAGGGGCTTGAGTCTTAAAGTAGGAGTTGTCGAAAACTCCAAACCAAATAAAATTCTGATCATTGTGTTCTGTTTTTCATTTCCTTTTCTATTCGTTATATACTTAATTTATTTTTCCGCTGCACACTTATTTTTTAAAAAGTCTAAAAAACCTCTGAGCTTTCAAACACACATGATTTACCCCTCCCCCTCTCATATGAATTGATCCTACAAGCGATATTAGGGTCATGCTCACTCTGAATTAGTGCAACCACCATTTGAGCCGGGAATTTCATTAAGTTTTTCATTCAATTTTTTTCGGATTTGTGTTTTTTGGCTTAAGTCTAAATTGGTGCAATCACCACTTTTGGACAAGTTTTTTGTTTCAATTTTCTACTCGAAATTGGTGCAAAACTACTCGAGTCGTCATTGTTACTTTACTCTCTCCCACACTATTAATCCATACATAGTCCAAGGACACGTCTTTCTGTTTTTTTTTGTGCAAGGTTTTTTTTTGTAAATGGCCCAAAATGAAGACTACCGCAATGTTGACCCTCTCTTCAATAGGAATAACTTCTCACACTGGAAGAAAAGAATAGAGGTGTATCTCAAGATCGACATCGACCAGTGGTTCACACTTCAACAAGCATATACGACTCCACTAGATGATGAGATTGGTCAGTCTCTTGGCCCAGAAAAGCAGAACTCAGAGATGAAAAAGAAGGCTCAAGTCTTCTTAAAGGCACTGAACACTCTCCAATGTGGGCTGACCAATGAGGAACTCAACTGTGTCAGATCATTAGAGAATACAAAGGAACTCTGGGACAAGCTGATTGAGATGTAGAAAAGCACCAACGATACTAAGGTTACGAAACACAACTTGCTTTTGAATAGTTTATTTAATATAAAAATGTAGGATAAACAAACAGTGAGTTAACTTCACATAAGGATCAAGGGCATCCTTAATGGACTATATCTGATCGGCCGCCAATTGAAAAATAGGGATGTAATGCAATGTGGGCATCTATAATAGATGCTTATAAAGTTTTGAGCAATTTGTCAAAGTTAATATTAGGTGAACTATTTTGTAAGTTAGAATTGCATGAATAGACTAACTCAAGGCAGGTCGAAAAGGGTATAACATTTCTTGCAAGTTTGACAAAGGAGGTAAAAACAAGAATTCGAACCAAGCCCAAGTCAGAAGATGAATCTGACTCTGAATCAGACGAAGAAGAACATCTAGTAAACATGGTCAGAAAGATGTTCACTAGAAGAAAAAAAACTTTACAAAGAACGATTTGCAAAAGATGATTAAGTCTACGTCCAACAGCACAAAGGCGAACATCACTTACTTTGGATGCAACAAGAAAGGACAGTTCAAGCATGAGTGTCCAAATCGGAAGAAAGACAAGTCTAAGAAGATGAAAAAGAAGAAGACGCTCCAAGCCAACTGGGATGAATCTTCCTCAGAAGAGTGGGATACAGAAGATAAAAAGCAAGCAAGCAATCTCGCATTGATGGCAGCTAGACTTGAGTCAGAAAGTGACTCAGATCTAGATGATGAACCTGAATACGAGTCAAGCCATGAGTTTGTACCTATTTCTGAAAGTTATAACGTGACACAAGTGATCGAGTAGAGTGATAGAGGAAGGGTGAATAGTGCTCTACAAAAACTTTCAATTTTTAGAAACAAGTACGCAGCGGAAATAAATAAGACAAGGAAAAATAAACACGCTAACATAGTTTATTTTTACTTGGTTTGGAGTCAGTGACAACTCCTATTCTAAAGTTCACGGTCCTTGACGGTTTACTTTGGGCAATAACTATCAATTCGAAAATTAGTACAATATATTTATAAGTGAAGTACAAATAACAATAAATATACCAACGACTTAAATGAAGAACAAATGAGCACATTATCGTCGGAGCAACGTTTCAATGTCGTCAAACAACTTCTGGCACAACACACAAGAGAAGATAGCATAGTAGCAGTGATAGTAAATTTGATCGTTTAGCCTTCAATCAAACATCCCTTATATAGAGTATCTCGAGTGCCCGTATACCCATCCTGGGCGTCTATATCCCTGTGACTTGGCTTCAGATCGATCTGTGCTAGGTCCAAACTCTATCCACACTAGGGCGCCTGACTGCACTCAGGCGCCTATGTTACTTGTTGATGCAGTCTTACCCTGATTGTTATTTTGGTGTTGACACCGATTTTAGTTTAGGTTGATTAGATTATTATGTTTAAGTCCTGGTCGTGGACTAGGCATACCTAGTGGTACTAGGTTGGTGAAAAGTTCTAACCTGGAGGGTTAGGTGTGGAAAAGTCCTAGCTTGGAAGGCTAGGTGTGAAAAGTCCTAACCTGGAGGGTTAGGTGTGGAAAAGTCCTAGCTTGGAGGGCTAGGTGTGAAAAGTCCTAACCTGGAGGGTTAGGTGAGAAAAGTCCTAGCTTGGAGGGCTAGGTGTTGGAAAAGTCCTAGCTTGGAGGGCTAGGTGTGAAATCCTAGCTTGGAGGGCCAGGTGGATGAAACCCTGGCTTGGAGGGCCAGGTCCTAGCTTGGAGGGCTAGGTTGAAATCCTGGTGAGTGAAGCCAGGTCTTAGCTTGAAGGGCTAGGTTGAAGTCTCGGTGAGTGAGACTGGGCACAGAGTCTTGGTCCGAGGGACTGAGCATGAGTCAGGGGAGGTTGGAAATCAGTTCTCTTGACTTAGAGTGGGTTTGCCTTGCCCGTATCAGTCTGGTGACCGATCAGGGAAGTTGGCACGGAGTTCCCTCGTGAATCAGTCTGGTGACCAATCCAGCGATGTCTGATCGATCTGGTGACCGATCAGGGAGCATCCAGTAACTTTGGCAAACCTACCATTCAGCTCCTGATCGGACTGGTGACCGATCAGGGAGCATATAGTGAGTTTGGAAAACTCTCTGTGCAGCTCCTGATCGGTCTGGTGACCGATCAGGGAGAGGTCAGTGGGTTTTTGGCAGAAACCTTGAACGATCAACCTGAACGATCAACTGTCGTGAGGTTTCTCACCCTGACCGATCAGATTGGAGCCTGATCGGTCAGGGAGTGTCCTGATCGATCTGGTGATCGATTAGCCAGTGTATTTCAGGCGGGATTGTGGCAAGCAGATTTCTGGATCGGTTTGGTGACCAATCTGGTGACTGGTCAGGGTGACCGATCATACAAGCTTGCGATCCTAGGTTTTTCACTGGGGACCGATCAGGCTGGAGCCTGATCGGTCTAGGATTATCCTGATCGGTTCGGTGACCGATCACTTTAATTCAAATGCACTGTCAGACGCTCTGATCATGTCTGAACACATCTGATCCCTCTGCTCTTAATCTCTGATACTTGATTCTCTGCTTGATTTGCTATGCTAATGATCTGATCAAGATTGCAGGTGACAGGAATGGATTCAAACACTCAAAGAGAGTCAATGGGAGTCTTTCCTTGGAGTAGGTTTGTCCGTTTTCCATCTCAGGTTGCAACGGAGGCTGGCGCTGCTGGACTGCTGACTGGGGCTCGGCTGAGGGAAGCTCAGGGAGTCCAGAAGAGCTCAGAGGTAGCTGGCTGTTGCAGGTGAGTAGCTGGAGGCTGCAGTGAGGTGGTGACCTGGCGATCAGTGAGCTGAGACTTAAGCGCTTGGTGGCAAACAAGTCTCAACAACAACGAACTGTGACAACACTTGTGCTCTTACGACAACTCTGTTCTATCATCTCTTGAGCAAGCGACTATAAATCTGAAGCAACCCTCTATTACTTGAGCATTTGGAAGAGAAACAAGAAGCTTGGCGAGTCCATCAGCGAGAAGACACGAAGAAGGGAGTTCTTGCGTGAGATCTGCGCTGGGTGGAGCTCGGTGAGAAGTTTGCTTGTGTTCTTGTGGTTCTAAGTGCTCAGTAAGTTCCTTCTTGTGTTTCCTGTACTTTAAACTTGATCCATCTTGAAACGCTATGGAGAGGTTACTCCACCGAGAAGGAGGTTGCATTTTATCCGGATTTTTCGGGGCTTGATCTGCCAACGATCAAGGGATCGCCCACCTTACGGGCACGCCAAGGAGTAGGGGCAAGTTATCCCCGAACCTTGTAAATCCTCTTTGTTAGCATTTTGTGTTTGTGCTTAGTTTAGGTTTTAGTTTCTGCAACTCTATTTTTGCTTCCGCTGTGCTACTAATCCAACTGCAGAGAATACCTAAAATTCCAAGAAGTGGGTGTCTGGCTATATTCACCCAGTTCGGATCTTCTGTCCCGAACGCCTCTCTGTCCCCCTATCCCGAACGCTAGACGACAAAAAACTCGCGTGCGAAACACGTGAGGACGCGCTGAACTACAGCTAAAAGAGGGTGCGCCGAACAGCATTTGATCCCCCTCTTCTGCCCTAAGCCCTCCTCCTCTTCTAGCCCTAAGCCCCAAAAGCCCTAAGCCCCAAAAGACCGCACCCTCCTTTCACAGTGACGACAAAGCTGTCCTCCTTGTTCTTCATCCTCTCCTCGCAGTGACGACGAAACTGTCCTCCTCGTTCGTCCTTCGCCCTCTCCTCGCAAAAGCAGTGACAACGAGGTTGTCGTCGACCTCCTCCTCTCGCCCTTCGCCCTCTCCTTACAGTGACGACGAAGTTGTCCTCCTCGCAGTGACGACGAAGCTCGAGCTCCGCCATCTCCATCGTGGTCCTCCTCTCAAATGCAGTGATGACGAGGTTTCTATTTTTATTGTCAAAAATTGGGTTCTTGTATTGAATTGTTACAGATGGATTTGATTCTTGGCCTAAAGTAGATATGAAAGAATTCCTAATAGCTCTCTGTGCACATGATATGATTTGATTGTTCAGGTGGCAAGGCAGGACAGGGATAGGCAAAAGAGTAGCACACAAACGGCGGCGGCGGCAATGGCGGCGACGAGAAGCCGGCATTGGAGACCATCACTGCAGAGCATCTCAGAGACAGTAAGCTAATTTTGCAAACAACTTGTGGTGTTCTACAGTAGAAAGGCAGCTCTTGACAGAATTGAGAGATGAAATGTTGTAGCTAGAGATTGCTCAGAGAGTACTCGTAAACGTTGTGAGACATGAATTCACAGTTCGTGGTGTAATAATTGTCAAAGTTCAGATATGAAAAAAAACTACATATATCATCATAATCCAGATTTTTTTTCTTCCAAAATTGAGCACTACCACAGGTTAAGGATGATCTGCATCTTGTTTGTATAGATGATACGATTTGATGCTCCAACAGGTTTAATATCTCTGCGAATCTGAAATCAGAATTTTCAATGTGCTAAACTCCTCATGACTCCATCAGGACCTTTCTTAGAAGTGAAGAACCAGAAAAAGATTGTAGATCATGAGATTATTTTAATGGAAGCAAATCTGAAGACATGGAATACGCAAGTTAGATATGGATTGAGGATCAAATCATGAACCACTTGACAAGAGCCAATTGGTTTTCCTGGTGTAAGCTTCATAAAAGTGCTGAGTTTTTGTGATATGATCTGTACAAATACTGTCTACATATATTCAGTAATTAGAACATTCAACAACAGTTTACTAAAGAAATTGAAATTCAGGCCAGAAAATCCAATTGATCTGTATATGAAAAATCGTTGAGCCAAACTGTTCACTCATCACACACTTAAACCAGAATCTTAAGAACACTGAACAGAGTTTTTCAGTAACCAAAAGGATGCAAACATTCTCTTTGTTAATATCAACTGAAAACCGAAACTTGCACTCAAGAGATTAAGAAACTTGAACAGCTTCAGCCCCTACTTTATCAACAGGCACCTTAATCTCTTCAGGCTTTTCTTCAACGTTGCTGAAACTGCTGAAGTTGCCTTTGGTCATGAACAGCTGGGCATGGTGGTGCTTGCAATAAAGCCTGCCCTCGTGTCACAAAGTTAGCTGGGCTGATGGTGCAACCTCCAAGGCTACACCTGAAGCATGGCCTGTGGTATGAGTTCCCATTAGCAGCCACCTGAAAAAGCAATGAATGATATCCGCATTCTGTCGACAAATTCTCATGCATTTTGAAAACATCCAAAGGTAATTGAGAAAAGAATGAGAAGCATGCACCACTTTTACCTTCTCAATGGGGTACACTGTCTTCTTGCACTCTGCACATTTGTCTTGAGTTCCTAGAAATATACTTGCGTATCTGCTATTAGCCCCAACCTATGTCACATGAAGAAGGCACGCTATGAATTCAAGTGATCGATAAGCTTCTTCTATGTCAACGTACCATTTGGCCATTAGATCTGTCTGTCTTTGTAGGTTTTGGAGCACCTGCAACAATGGAGATTAACACCAGGATACAAACATGATGTTCTATGGAACAAATTAAACTAGACAATATACCTTCGAAACTTTTATCCAATCTTCCAGTCATCTTGAAAAGCTGATCAGAGTGAGGCTTGCAGTAGAGAGCTCCATCGATGGAGCTGTAATTGCTGAACTGGATTAAGAATAACAGAGAGGAAATAGAATGGAGGATGAAACAAACTAAGAAGAACCCTTTTATCAAACTTCTGAAGTAGTGGAGCTCGATCGAAGTAGATGAGGAAATCAGAAACCTTTAGGGTGCCGTTGTCACTGCTTTTGCGAGGAGGACCATGATGGAGATGGCGGAGCTCGAGCTTCATCGTCACTGCTAGGAGGACAGCTTCGTCGTCACTGTGAGGAGAGGGCGAAGGGCAAGAGGAGGAGGTCGACGACAACCTCATCGTCACTGCTTTTGCGAGGAGAGGGCGAAGGGCGAACGGGACAGCTTCGTCGTCACTGCGAGGAGAGGATGAAGAACGAGGATAGCTTCGTCATCACTGTGAAAGGAGGGTGCGGTCTTTTGGGGCTTAGGGCTAGAAGAGGAGGATGGCTTAGGGCAAAAGATGGGGATCGAATGCAGTTCGGCGCGTCCTCTTTTAGCTGCAGTTCAGCGCGTCCTCACGTGTTTCGCACGCGAGTTTTTTGTCGTCTAGCGTTCGGGACAGGGGGACAGAGAGGCATTTGGGACAGAAGATCCGAACTGATATTCACCCCCCCCTCTCTAGCCATCCAAGTTCCAACATTACTGACGTGGATCCTTCACTCAGCGTGCACTAACTCAGCCATGCCTTCGCTGAGTCAAAGTCTCCCGGGCGCCTGAGTCACTCTCAAGTGCCCTGAGTCCCTGGCGCATGACTCCAATATGGGCGCCTGAACTCCGATAGTCAGCCCTTTTGCTAGCTGCAAAAGAAAAGGTTATTACCATGGACAGATAATGATATAATGCATATATTTGACAGCCCGTGTTGTCCGGTTCTGACTTTCAAGTTTCAACTAAAACCTAGATCGGACCGATGCCTACTGTTCCCTCTTCCTGGGAGCGCATCCTCACCTACTCCTCTCAGGAGATATTACTTGTTGCCAACCCTCGGTTGGGCTTTTGCTCAGCCTCCGATGACTTTGGAACTCGTGACTTCCAATCCTCAACTCATCTCGACTTATGTCCGACGTCCTCACTCAGCCAAGTCTTCTGTCCGATCCTCCAGATCAGGACTTTGATGCCCAACCCTCGGTTAAGACTTAGTGTCCATCTTCACTCACTAGGTCTTTATGCCCAGCCTCGGTCAAGTCTTTATTGCCCAACCCTCGGCCTGAACTTAATGCCCAATCCTACAGATCAGGACTTAGTGCCTAGGTAAACTAGGATTTTCCTGCACACTTAAGATAACATATTACATCACAAATAATATTTAACTGTAAACCCTTTCCTAATATTAAAACAATATTCGATCAGGTGCTTCCGGTACCAACAATTAATTTGCTTCTTAATGAAAATCAAGACCTTAAGGAACAACTTAACTTAAACTCCTCAATTTTGAACTTCCTTAACTTATACTACTCAATTGAACAAGTTCAAAATGAAAAGTTAAATCAAGTTGCAAAATTGAGGAAGAGAATTCCATCTTGAAATGTGAAGTTGAGAAGTTTAAAGGATTTTAAAAATTTTCACCACAAGATCCAAAAATTTAGATTTAGTACTTGGATCCCAAAGAGCTATATATAACAAGTTCGGAATTGGATATAAATCTAGCTTAACTAATAAATCATTTATTTCACGTGTTAATCAAAACAAGAGACAAACTAAAGCATGGGTTTTGAAATCTTAACTAACAAAGTAAGTAGAACAAAATCAATTCTATGTATCCAAAAATGAAATTCATTATATAAATACAAAAGATAAAATATGTGATTCAGGAGGAGGTGTCAAATCATTTGGAACCTCAAAAATAAAACCTACCACCCACTTGGGCATCCAAGACTAGATAAATCAGGGTTAGTTATAACTTGTTAAAATCAAAGTTTAGTACTAAGTCTCATGAGCAAGACTAGTTGGAATACTTTGTTTAAGACACATGGTTACTTTTAATGACGTCCAAGTGACTCACCACATCCTAGAAACATATCCAAGTAAGCTCGCTTGGTGAATCTAAAGCTATGCTTAATCTAACACAAGTTAAAGACAACCCCTGAAACTTAACTTAACTCATCTCACAAAATTATACAATTACCTTAATTGAAAAAGTAGCCTAGGTGAGATGAATAAGAAACACTTAAATTAAAATTCAAAAACACAATTAAAATAAAAAAAACTTAAATTAAAATTCATTAAACCTAAATTTAACTCAATTAAAAATTAATTAAACTTAAACATAACTAAACTTAACTTAATTAAATTTAAACTTACTTAAACTTAAACTTAATTAAAACTTAACTTAATTAAAACCTAATTTAACTTAATTAAAACTTAAACCTAATTCAACTTAACTTAATTAAACTTAAATGTAAAAACTCAAATTAAAATCAAAACTTCAATTAAACCTAATTAAACTTTAACATAATTAAAACTTAAACTTAATTTAATTTAACTTAACTTATTTAAATATTAATAAACTTACACCTAATTGTAACTTTAACTTAATTTTCACTTAATGATACTTTAATTTAATTAAAACTCAAAGTAAACTTAAACACTTTTAATCTAATTAATTAATTTAATTAATCCAAAATTCACTAATTTGTCAACTTAATTCAAACTTAATTAATAATAATCTGAGATTAATTGAATTCAAAACTCAGGAATAAGTAATTTAAACAAATATTGTTAAGTCAATCCATAATTAATTAATGATTAATGTAAATAATTTTTTTAATGAAGTAAATTTAATTAAAAATTCATGATTAATTAATTTTTTATTATTTAAGTTAGAATTTTTTAATCTGAAATTAAACTATATCTACCTTAGACAAATCATAATAAGCATCTCTCTAAGCATATAAGGTACTTTATCATGTTTTGAACAACTAGAATGGGTAAGTTGCTAGGAGTGACTTGAAAATACTTATATAGTTTTCAAAATGATACATTTCTGAAAATGATGGTTGACTAATACTTAATATCTAGCTCCTTAAAACTCATAGGTAGATTATCCTTGTGGTTAACAAAGATAACCAGAGCATGTTAGATTAAAGGAGAGGTTGTAACGATCCGGAAAATTCTCTTGATATTTTATGAAAATATTGAGCATGTTTAGATAATTTTCGAAGGATCTAGAAGTATTGATACGAACTTTGGGCTAGAAAATCCATGTTTTCTCATTTAAATTGAGAAAACTAAGTACTAATGGGCCTTATATGGGCTTTTCTAGCACCATAATTATTGTTGGATTTTAGGGAAAAATTAGTATAAACATAAATAGTTTAGGAAAAATTAGTATAAATATAAATAGGATTTAATTAGAAATATTAGCATGATTAGAGGTAAGTCTTAGCTTAATTTTCTTACTTAAATCGAGAAATTAGGTACTAATGGGATTTAAATGGGCTCCAAAAATAGGTATTAATTAGGTGAATTTTATATAAATATAAAAGAATTTTATTTAGGAATATTAGCATAATTATGGGGGATTTTAGGGGAATTTTCGAAATAGAAGGGAATTTTCGAAAATAAGGAAAAGGGGTATAAATAAAATAAAAATAAAATAAAAATAAAGGTGCATGGGCCAAGGATTGAACCTTGGACCTCTTGTACAACCATGAATGCTTTAACCAACTCACCTAGCAAGGAATTCTTATGAGGAAAGGAAGTGGATGATGGTTAAGTAGTAGAAGAAGATGAAGGGCCATGGAAAACTCTTCATTTGCCTCTTTAAAGGAGCTATAAAGAGGGCGTTTGGGGGGTTACTTCTCTTCATCATCAAGTGCATTTGCTCCCCTCCTCCCTCCTCATTCTAGCCGAAACTCTAAGGAAGAGTTCCCCCTTGGAAAAGCTTCCACCAAGGCTCCATCACCCAAGATCTAAAGTTCTTACAAGGATTCAAGGACTAGGTGTGGTCAAGAGACATCAAGTCTTCTTCCTTCTCTCCATCCAAGGTCTAAAAATTTAGAAACCCCAAGGTAAGACTCCCTCACCTGTGGCATAATAGTTATCTATGATTTCCATGATTTCTAGTATGATATATGGGTTAGTTTTTGGATGTGATGTTGAAAGGAAAGAAAAACCAAGGTCCTTAAGTTTATGGATTTCGGCCAGCATGATTTAAAGGTCTGTAAATATGATAAAAATCCTGATAATGTTGTTTAATGTTCCCTTATGATGTTTAGGAAGTAAATATAATTTTTGGGAATTTTTAGAGTACCCTAGGACACTCTAGGGATTCGGCCAACATGAAAGGGACAAAACCAAGGTCCCTATGTTTATAGGTTTCGGCCAGCATGATTTAAATGTCTATAAATATGTTAAAAATCATGATAATATTATTTGATGTTCCCTTATGATGTTTAGACATTAAGTAAAATTTTTGGGAATTTTTGGAGTACCCTAGGACACTCTAGGGATTCAGCCAACATGAAAGGGACAAAACCAAGGTCCCTATGTTTATAGGTTTCGGCCAGCATGATTTAAATGTCTATATATATGTTAAAAATCATGATAATGTTATTTGATGTTCCCTATGATGTGTATACATTAAGTATAATTTTTGGGAATTTTTGGAGTACCCTAGGACACTCTAGGGATTCGGCCAACATGAAAGGGACAAAACCAAGGTCCCTATGTTATAGGTTTCGGCCAGCATGATTTAAATGTCTATAAATATGTTAAAAATCATGATAATGTTATTTGATGTTCCTTATGATGTTTAGAAGTTAATATAATTTTTGGAATTTTTGGGGTACCCTAGAGTACCCTAGGATTTCGGCCAACATGAAGGACCCATGTGTAAGGTGGGTTTTAAACCCTAAGTATATGTTTTTATGTTTTATCATGATATAAGGGAGACGAAGAGTGTTTATGTGAATGTTTCACATGGGCTAGATACCCTATAGGTTTCGGCCAGTACCCTATTAGGGTGGAAAGCTAGGATTATTTCAAGTAAGGGCCCAATGGCCCTATGGTAAGGTATGGGTAGGGTTTAAGCAATTGATTTGGGGTTTTAATGGAATTTCTCCATACCCCCATGGCCTGGAAGTTTCGGCCAAGGATCTAACCTAGGACTAGAGTTGGGTTAAACCTACCAAGATGCTTGGGTATAGGTTATTAGGAGGTATGCTTAAGTAAGGTGGAAGAATACCATGTTAACTAAACCTTTAGCTTATATGTCATGAAATATATGTTAGGTCATAGAATGTTTAGACATGTGCCATGATTTAGGAATGATATGTATGTATGCCATGATGTATGAATGATATGTATGTATGCCATGTCTTACGAATGATATGAATGTATGCCATGCTTATGTGTGTATGCCATGCTATATGAATGATGTGTACCTATGCCATGTCTAAGAATGAAATGATGAATGAAGGTTAAGTATGATGAATGAATGAATATGCTATGCATGATGATGCCTTTAAGGCATAATGATGATGAAAGAATGATGAACGAATGAATATGCTATGAATGATGATGAATGAAGAAGCATATGAAAGCATTTATTTTATTTTATGGGCTTGTACCGGACCTAAGTAAGGTCCACGGTTCTGGACTACCGATGATGCTGTCCACGGTTCGGGACTACCGATGATGCTGTCCTTACGGTTCGGGACTACCGATGAAGCTGTCCTTACCCTAGTAGGTCGAGATTAGCTACCTCGTATTTACTTAGGGATGCGCGCATATGATGAATGAATGTGGTACAAGCCAGGGCCCAATGAAAGTATGATTATGTTAAAAGCATGTTTTCAAGATTAAGCATCCTTATATATATATATATATATAAATATATATATATATGCAGATTGCCACATGCATCCATTCATGTTATGCATTATGTTATGAAAAGTATGTTTACGAAAAGTATTTATGAAGATATGTTATGCCATGATTTTATTTATGTTTATGCCATGATTTTATTTATGTTTATGCCATGATTTTATTTATGTTTATTTTATGCCATGATTTTATTTATGTTTATGCCATGATTTTATTTATGTTTATGCCATGATTTATTTATGTTTATGCCATGATTTTATTTATGTTTATGCCATGATATTATTTAAGCTTATGCCATGATATTATTTAGGTTTATGCCATGATGTTATTTATGTTTATGCTATGATTTGATGCTAGTTTAGAAGCATGCTTTAATTTTTATGATAGTTTAGGATGCCATGATTTTATCTATGTTTATGTTAGTTTAGGATGCATGATTTTATGCTAGTTTAGAATGCCATGCTTTAATTATGTGTATGCTAGGTTAGGATGCCATGAGTTTATTGATGTTTATGTTAGTTTAGGATGCCATGGTTTAATTATGTTTATGTTACGTTAGAATGCCATATTTTGTTCATGCTCATGCTAGTGTGGGATGCCATGATTGTAATTAGATTTATGCCATGATTTTATTTATGTCTATATCAAGTATTATGCCATGCTATGAATGTTTACGATGTTTATGTTATGTCAATAATTATGCCATACCCGAATGTTTATGGTTATGTTTATGTCATGCTATGAATGGGGTGAAGCTATGCCCATGACATGTCAATGAATGCTAAGTGATGTTAAGGATGATGTTCTAAGTAAAGCGCTAAGAGTGCTAATGTTTCATATGTTTATGATTAAGTGACGGACGGTTTTAGTGAGTAGGAAAGAGTCTTACTAAGCCTGTGTGCTTATAGTTTTATTTTCTTATACCGCAGATCACGCAAAGGAACAGTAAGGAAGCAGCAGGAGGGCTTTGCAGAATGTGTGTGATAGTGACTTGGCCAAGAGACCATATGTTTGCTTGCCTTATGATGGAACTTTACCTTTACTACTGAGTACTTGAATATGACTATGACTCTATGATATGATGCTAAAGTATGACAGAATGCTAAAGTATAACATGATGCTAAGTATGACATGATGCTAAGTATGTTATGATGCTAGGAATGATAGAAAGTGCATGTAGGTGTAAGTTTAAAGTTTTCCGCTGCGTTATGATGTCTACATGCCCTAAGTATGTTAACGTAACGCCGCTTTATGGTGGTCAAAAAAAAAAAAGCGGGCGTTACAGGTTGGTATCAGAGCAGTAACCATCTCACTACACACACATCAAGCCCTCTTCCTGCCGCTTCCAAGTAAGTATCTTTAAGTGTTTTTTATGTTTTATTATGTTCCTAGAATGACGATATCTATGACTATAGAATACGCAAGTATGAACAATGATGAAAGGTACTTTGAGATAAGTACCTATGAACGATATATATTTTGGTATATTATATTATTTTAGGAATTAAATATTTAGAATAATATAGGCGTAGAAAAGAAACTATAATTTACGATATTATGTATAATCTATAATATAGTCACATGTAGAAAATTATCTGATAGCCTACCCACAGGAGATTTTAACACTCTCACCTATGTTAGCGTATAGCATTAGTTCCATGATATTAATACCGATATAATTAATGGTATAGGTCATATGGTATAACTTGGGTAGGGACGTATAGGGTAGGGTTCTAATTATGGTAACACTTATTATAGGTTATGGGTCACTGATATCTTAGATATAATATATAAGACTACCTTTAGTTATTTTATGGTAATATAATAAGTAGGATCTCACCCATTCTATAATAATCAAAGAACTAATATAATTCATAACCCGGGCTGAGAACTAATGTTTCAGAAGCATACTATTATTAGGTTTACCCATAATTAAAATAAGTATATAATTAGGATATATGCATATAATTATATCATGGAGTTAATAATGACATTAGCCAATTATATGTCAAGGGGATAATCAGAACTTCGATATATACAGCGATGCTTCCAAGCTAGGACTTGGAGCTGTACTTAGGCAGAGTGGTAAGGTCATTGCTTACGCCTCTAGGCAACTCAAGGAAAATGAGCAGAACTACCCCACTCACGATCTGAAATTGGCTGCGGTGGTTTCGCTCTTAAGATATGGAGGCATTATCTATATGGAGCACAGTGTAAGATTTATACAGACCACCAGAGTCTGCGGTACTTCTTCACTGAGAAAGACCTGAATATGAGACAACGCCGATGGCTTGAGTTGGTGAAGAACTATGACTGCGAGATCTTCTACCATCCAGGGAAGGCAAACAAAGTGGCCGATGCACTTAGCCGAAAGTCAAGTGCCACCTTGGTGTCCATATCTAAGTTACCCCGACCCCTCGAAAGAGAAATTATGAATTTTAGGGTCGAAGTCATCTCCGAGCGACTTTCCACCTAAACCCTAAACAAAAGGGTGATTTGAGTCTTCAGGAAATAAAACAAGAGATCCTAGAAGGAAAGGGCGATGGTTTCCATATCGCCAAAGGGGGAGTACTCTACCTTAGGGATCGTCTATGTATTCCTAATGATCCGGAGCTTCGAAAGGAAATACTGGCAGAAGCTCCTGGAACCCCTTACTCGATGCATCCAGGATCCACCAAGATGTATCAGGATCTGAAGGAGAAGTTTTGGTGGTCCGGTATGAAGAGGGATGTGGCTCAGCATGTCAGTACTTGCATGACTTGCCATCAAGTGAAAGCAGAACACCAGCGACCCGGAGGAGTTCTGCAGCCACTTCCAATTCCGGAATGGAAATGGGAAGATATTTCAATGGATTTCATTTCAGGACTTCCCCGGACTACAAATGGATATGATGCGATATGGGTCATTGTGGACAGATTGACTAAGTCCGCTCACTTCTTAGCAGTCAAGATGACTTATTCGATTGAGCAACTGGCTCAAGTATATGTTAAGGAGATAATCAGACTTCATGGAGTCCCCAAGACCATCATCTCAGATAGGGATGGACGCTTTACTTCGCATTTTTGGGAGTGTGTTCAGAAGTCTCTCGGCACTAAGTTGAGATTTAGCACCGCCTTTCACCCTCAGACTGATGGACAAACTGAACGGGTGAATCAAGTACTGGAAGACATGTTGCGAGCTTGTGCCTTGGATTTCAAAGGAAGCTGGTGTCGATATTTGTGTTTAGCAGAATTCGCATACAACAACAGCTACCAAGCTACTATTGGAATGACACCTTATGAAGCGTTGTATGGGAGGAGATGTAGGTCTCCGATCTGTTGGTATGAGGGTGGTGAAAAGAAGGAGATGGGGCACACAACGGATCTCATTAACAGCACCACCCAAGCTATACAGAATATTCGGCAACGGATAGAAACTGCTCAGAGTCGGCAGAAGAGTTATGCCGATGTCCGGCGTAGACCCCTGGAATTTAATGTTGGGGATTTGGTGTTCCTCAAAGTGGCTCCTGTGAAAGGGGTGACAAGATTTGGGACGAAAGGAAAGCTGAGTCCGCGATATGTGGGGCCGTATCTGATTTTGAAAAGAGTTGGTAAGGTGGCATACGAGCTGGAGCTACCTCCAGAGATGTCAGCTATCCATAACGTATTCCATGTGTCCCTGCTCAAAAAGTGTATCCCGAATACGGACCAAGTGATCGAGCCGCAGACAGGGCAAATACAAGGGGACCTGAGTTACGAGAGCAGACCCATTCAGATTTTGGATAGAGAGGTCAAGAAGCTGAGGAGTAGGGAGGTACCCTTGGTCAAGGTCTTATGGCAAAGCCAGCGGTTCGAGGAGGCTACCTGGGAACGCGAGGATGAAATGAGGCGCAAGTACCCGGAGTTATTCTAAGTTCGAGGACGAACTTTCACGAGGTATGGGGGATTGTAACGACCCAGAAAATTCTCTTGATATTTTATGAAAATATTGAGCATGTTTAGATAATTTTCGAAGGATCTAGAAGTATTGATACGAACTTGGGCTAGAAAATCCATGTTTTCTCATTTAAATTGAGAAAACTAAGTACTAATGGGCCTTATATGGGCCTTTCTAGCACCATAATTATTGTTGGATTTTAGGGAAAAATTAGTATAAACATAAATAGTTTAGGAAAAATTAGTATAAATATAAATAGGATTTAATTAGAAATATTAGTATGATTAGAGGTAAGTCTTAGCTTAATTTTCTTACTTAAATCGAGAAATTAGGTACTAATGGGATTTAAATGGGCTCCAAAAATAGGTATTAATTAGGTGAATTTTATATAAATATAAAAGAATTTTATTTAGGAATATTAGCATAATTATGGGGGATTTTAGGGGAATTTTCGAAATAGAAGGGAATTTTCGAAAATAAGGAAAAGAGGTTTAAATAAAATAAAAATAAAATAAAAATAAAGGTGCATGGGCCAAGGATTGAACCTTGGACCTCTTGTACAACCATGAATGCTTTAACCAACTCACCTAGCAAGGAATTCTTATGAGGAAAGGAAGTGGATGATGGTTAAGTAGTAGAAGAAGATGAAGGGCCATGGAAAACTCTTCATTTGCCTCTTTAAAGGAGCTATAAATAGGGGGTTTGGGGGGTTACTTCTCTTCATCATCAAGTGCATTTGCTCCCCTCCTCCCTCCTCATTCTAGCCGAAACTCTAAGGAAGAGTTCCCCCTTGGAAAAGCTTCCACCAAGGCTCCATCACCCAAGATCTAAAGTTCTTACAAGGATTCAAGGACTAGGTGTGGTCAAGAGACATCAAGTCTTCTTCCTTCTCTCCATCCAAGGTCTAAAAATTTAGAAACCCCAAGGTAAGACTCCCTCACCTGTGGCATAATAGTTATCTATGATTTCCATGATTTTTAGTATGATATATGGGTTAGTTTTTGGATGTGATGTTGAAAGGAAAGAAAAACCAAGGTCCTTAAGTTTATGGATTTCGGCCAGCATGATTTAAAGGTTTTTAAATATGCTAAAAATCCTGATAATGTTGTTTAATGTTCCATTATGATGTTTAGGAAGTAAATATAATTTTTGGGAATTTTTGGAGTACCCTAGGACACTCTAGGGATTCGGCCAACATGAAAGGGACAAAACCAAGGTCCCTATGTTTATAGGTTCCGGCCAGCAAGATTTAAATATCTATAAATATGTTAAAAATCATGATAATATTATTTGATGTTCCCTTATGATGTGTAGACGTTAAGTATAATTTTTGGGAATTTTTGGAGTACCCTAGGACACTCTAGGGATTCAGCCAACATGAAAGGGACAAAACCAAGGTCCCTATGTTTATAGGTTTCGGCCAGCATGATTTAAATGTCTATAAATATGTTAAAAATCATGATAATGTTATTTGATGTTCCCTATGATGTGTATACATTAAGTATAATTTTTGGGAATTTTTGGAGTACCCTAGGACACTCTAGGGATTCGGCCAACATGAAAGGGACAAAACCAAGGTCCCTATGTTTATAGGTTTCGGCCAGCATGATTTAAATGTCTATAAATATGTTAAAAATCATGATAATGTTATTTGATGTTCGCTTATGATGTTTAGAAGTTAATTATAATTTTTAGGAATTTTTGGGGTACCCTAGAGTACCCTAGGATTTCGGCCAACATGAAGGACCCATTGTAAGGTGGGTTTTAAACCCTAAGTATATGTTTTTATGTTTTATCATGATATAAGGGAGACGAAGGGTGTTTATGTGAATGTTTCACATGGGCTAGATACCCTATAGGTTTCGGCCAAGTAACCTATTAGGGTGGAAAGCTAGGACTTATTTCAAGTAAGGGCCCAATGGCCCTATGGTAAGGTATGGGTAGGGTTTAAGCAATTGATTTGGGGTTTTAATGGAATTTCTCCATACCCCCCATGGCCTGGAAGTTTCAGCCAAGGATCTAACCTAGGACTAGAGTTGGGTTAAACCTACCAAGATGCTTGGGTATAGGTTATTAGGAGGTATGCTTAAGTAAGGTGGAAGAATACCATGTTAACTAAACCTTTAGCTTATATGTCATGAAATATATGTTAGGTCATAGAATGTTTAGACATGTGCCATGATTTAGGAATGATATGTATGTATGCCATGATGTATGAATGATATGTATGTATGCCATGTCTTACGAATGATATGAATGTATGCCATGCTTATGTGTGTATGCCATGCTATATGAATGATGTGTACCTATGCCATGTCTAAGAATGAAATGATGAATGAAGGTTAAGTATGATGAATGAATGAATATGCTATGCATGATGATGCCTTTAAGGCATAATGATGATGAAAGAATGATGAACGAATGAATATGCTATGAATGATGATGAATGAAGAAGCATACGAAAGTATTTATTTTATTTTATGGGCTTGTACCGGACCTAAGTAAGGTCCACGGTTCTGGACTACCGATGATGCTGTCCTTACGGTTCGGGACTACCGATGAAGCTGTCCTTACCCTAGTAGGTCGAGATTAGCTACCTCGTATTTACTTAGGGATGCGCGCATATGATGAATGAATGTGATACAAGCCAGGGCCCAATGAAAGTTATGATTATGTTAAAAGCATGTTTTCAAGATTAAGCATCCTTATATATATATATATATATATATATTAATATATATATATATATATATATATATATATATATATATATATATATATATGCACGATTGCCACATGCATCCATTCATGTTATGCATTATGTTATGAAAAGTATGTTTACGAAAAGTATATTATGAAGATATGTTCATGCCATGATTTTATTTATGTTTATGCCATGATTTTATTTATGTTTATGCCATGATTTTATTTATGTTTATGCCATGATTTTATTTATGTTTATGCCATAATTTTATTTATGTTTATGCCATGATTTTATTTATGTTTATGCCATGATATTATTTAAGCTTATGCCATGATATTATTTAGGTTTATGCCATGATGTTATTTATGTTTATGCTATGATTTGATGCTAGTTTAGAACGCCATGCTTTAATTATGTTTATGATAGTTTAGGATGCCATGATTTTATCTATGTTTATGTTAGTTTAGGATGCCATGATTTTATGCTAGTTTAGAATGCCATGCTTTAATTATGTGTATGCTAGGTTAGGATGCCATGAGTTTATTGATGTTTATGTTAGTTTAGGATGCCATGGTTTAATCATGTTTATGTTACGTTAGAATGCCAATATTTTGTTTATGCTCATGCTAGTGTGGGATGTCATGATTGTAATTAGATTTATGCCATGATTTTATTTATATCTATATCAAGTATTATGCCATGCTATGATTGTGTACGATGTTTATGTTATGTCAATAATTATGTCATACCCGAATGTTTATGGTTATGTTTACGTCATGCTATGAATGGGGTGAAGCTATGCCCATGACATGTCAAATGAATGCTAAGTGATGCTAGGGATGATGTTCTAAGTAAAGCGCTAAGAGTGCTAATGTTTCATATGTTTATGATTAAGTGACGGACGGTTTTAGTGAGTAGGAAAGAGTCTTACTAAGCCTGTGTGCTTATAGTTTTATTTTCTTATACCGCAGATCATGCAAAGGAACAGTAAGGAAGCAGCAGGAGGGCTTTGCAGAATGTGTGTGATAGTGACTTGGCCAAGAGACCATATGTTTGCTTGCCTTATGATGGAACTTCACCTTTACTACTGAGTACTTGAATATGACTATGACTCTATGATATGATGCTAAAGTATGACAAAAAGCTAAAGTATAACATGATGCTAAGTATGACATGATGCTAAGTATGTTATGATGCTAGGAATGATAGAAAGTGCATGTAGGTGTAAGTTTAAAGTTTTCCGCTGCGTTATGATGTCTACATGCCCTAAGTATGTTAACGTAACGCCGCTTTATGCTGGTCAAAAAAAAAAAAAAAAAAAGCGGGCGTTACAGAGGTAGCATCGAACAAAATTAAAAATGTTTTGGAAATATTTTTTAAAAAATTCTTATATATATATATATATATATTGAAAATCATTAAACATGATTTTGGAAAATACTTTTGACAATTTCTAAAAATATTTTGAAAATACTTTTTTTTATTTGAATCAACCTTTAAGACATATAAGAAATTTTTCTTGTGATTAACAAAGATTTCCTAAGAAGTGTTAGATTAAGAGAAAGATATATTGAAAGGCATTTTGACAAAAGTGGTTCAAAAATTAAAATTTTCAAATATTGAATTTTCCAAAAAGATTTTGAAAAACTTTATCTTCTAGTTTTAATATAATTCTTTTTTCTTGTTCAATATTCATTTCAATATAAATATTTATTTGAAAATTCTTTGAAATACATTTTTAAAATTTATTTTGAAAACATTTGAAAATTCGTTAAAAATATTTTGAAAATCTTATCTCCAAAAAGTGTTTGAAAAATTTTATCTTCAATTTTTTGAAAATAGTTTCCACATAATTTCTTTACTTTTCAAATTTCTTTTAAAAATATTCTTTAAAATCAAGTATTAGAAAACACTTTTGGAAATATTTTAAAAATAACATTGAAAATATGTTTAAACATTATCATTAAAGCATTTTAGAAATACATGTTGTTTTTTTTAACAAAAAATGCTTTGAAAAATATTTTGATTGGAAAATTTGTTCCATAAAAATACTCTACAAATATTTTTAAAAACTTCTTGCAAAATGTAGAAAGTCTTTTAAACCTTTGAAATACCTTGAAAAATCTTATAAATGTTTTTTAAAAAAATCTTTTTAAAAAATCCCTATAAAAACTCATTACAGTACAAAGTAAAAATATATATTGGTTGAAAACTATTCATGTACCTAGTATATTTTTATGTACTTAAATTTTTTTTGAAAACAATACTTTATCTTAAATATTTTAAGTGTTTTCAAAAATTAACATGTGCCTTAATTATGTATGTCAAAAATTTTGATTCACTTAACTTAAAATATTTTTTGCCATGGAAATATTTTTTAAAACTTTTCAAAATTTATTGTTGGTGCACACCTAAAGACCAATTAGGTAAATCTTTTTATGTGTGTAAAATGGGGAGAGAATCTTAAGTTAGAAAAATCTAGTAGCTTTTAGTTTGTTTATTATTGTTTGCATGTTTTGATGAATACTAAAGGGTAATGGGTTAAAGATATCTTAGATAACTCAAGAAAAATAATAATGCTTAAGAGAATGAACATCTTGCTAATTCTTTTTTCTCTCAATATACTTTTGTTATTTTTTTTACATATTTTTGCCTAACTTTAACCCAAATTGTCATGATATAAAAAATGAAGAAATTATTGGTGCAGTCAGCATTAATAATCAAATTCGAATTTTGACATATGATAAAAGGTTAGAGTTATATGATATGTTTTTCTGATATATTTACCAAGTGTGCAAGATTGAAAGACTTCTTATTATGACCTGGCACTAGATTGATGCCTAGTTAGGTCTGGAGGACCTAATAACTCGTAGGAAGTCTAATTGGGCCTGCAAGACTTGACAACTAGTTGAAGTCCAAATATATTGATATCTGACAAGAAGTCTAGTTGAGTCTACAATACTTGACAACTGCTGAAATTCAGATAGGGCATCTGACATGAAGACTTGGTGGGTCAAGTGTCAAGTAAGACTGCAAATGATAAGTAAAGGTAAACACTGGATGAGAGAGATCAATGAGGATGAGTCTCAGTGGGATTGTAGGCACTGGTCCAACTTAGAGTCATTTTGGAAGTCTAAATTGAGACCAAGACTAGATTGTAGTCTTTGTAAACATAGGATCTAATTAACTCATATTAATTTTAATGTGTTAACTCTATTTTGCAGGGTATACTTTGTTTTCTTGGACTAATGCATTTGCAGGATCAAAATGTGACAATCAGCGTCGGATGAACAATACTCGAGGCACCTCAGATCAGACTGGATGTTCCTCAGTTCAGACTAGAGGTGCCTTGGATAGCTGAGGGTGCCCCTACAAAGTTAATCATCGAGGATGTGGTTTCATTTTCTGGAAGTGCCTTGGAGTTGATTGGAATCACCTCAGTTCATATTGGAGATGCCTCAAATGCAATTGAAGGCGCCTTCAAGAGGATAAAATGTGATGGTTTCACATCGGATTGAATATGAGGATTGAGGCGCCTTGGTGAGTGATTGAGGCACCCTCAATAGCTTTTAAGGCTATGTTTGGTGAGGGATAATCAACCTTAGCTTGTAATATAATTAAGATTATATTATAAGATTGATTACTTTGTTTGGTACCATTTTAAAATTGTAATGTAGTTTAATTTGAATTAAAACAATATAATAAAGTTTTGTAATCTAAATTAAAAGGCCAACAACATGTAATCCAATTACATCCCAAGCCTAATTATATTACAAACTTGATTAGATTACCCCTTACCAAACATAGCCTAAAAACATTGTTCAACCAACACTTGGGAGATAATTCTTACATGAACTCCTGCAATCATTTCTACTGCTATGTTATGACTCTGCTATGCCCGGTTGCTACACTCAGAGCGACGCCGACTTTGAGCTACAATCTTTAACTACAAAGGTCGGTATAATTTAAAGTTTTAAATTCGTATTCATTATTTGCATAGGAAAGTGTACGGTATTACACTTTCCTTAAATCTTGTACTCAATTGCTCTTTCGGAGTTTTCTCAGAAGAGAATATTAGTGGATTACCCATCGAAAAGATCCAAAGAGTCTGGGTCTTTAAGTAGAAGGCTCCGAACCAAGTAAAACTAATCATGTTTTATTTTTCATTTCCTTTTCTATTTGTTATACTTCATTTATTTTTTCGTTGTATACTCATTTTTTAAAAAGTCTAAAAAGCCTCTAAGTTTTCAAACATACGTGATTCATCTCCTCTCACATGTATCGATCCTATACTATTTAGTTGTCTGCTTGAAGTTCTAATCAATAACGGCTACTTTAGTATGTAACCTATTAACTGTCACGCCCCCAGAGTCACATGCTTCCTCGAAAAATTGGGCAGCATCTCCCCTGTACGATGGAAATATGGGGCAATTATACATTTATCTCACCATAAAAGCTTAGCCACATGCGGCTAGCATCACATATATAGAAGTAAACACAACCACGCAGTTTATATTAAAATAAAAGATAATGGGTGGCTCAGCCACCTTAAACATAAAATAACTACAATTCAAAGAGAACACCAAAAGACTCTGATAACGACGAGATCCGATAATGAATAAAATGCAACTACAAGTACTGAAAATAAACAACTAAACCGAATACCGAAAAATAACTCAACTCGACACTGGGGACCGGCAACTGGATCCTCTCCTGACTCCAAGAAATACTTCTACCTGCTATCTAAAACAACAAAAAGGAAAGCAGGGGTGGTGAGTCCAGGTGGACTCTGCGGGTATATGAGTAGACAAATAAGCATGGCATAATAAAGGATAACAGAGTAGAGAAATCAACAGTGTACAATCCATAAGAATTATAGGATTTACCTAATCATGCATAACCAATATAATACAACATGGTATAAAACCGAATAACAACTGATATAAAACAGAACATCAACTAAGCAGGTACAAACAACGCGACAACGATAAATCCAACATATACATGCATGTCAATCATATGCAACAACCATAGCTCACATAAGTGCATCAAACACAAGCAAATGCATAAAAAAATATGTATGCATATGATGCAATGACATGTGTCACCCCTAACGCCAGTCAAGCCGTCAACACATCCCATCTGTGTGACCGAGTGGGTAGGGTTGTGACAACTGTACCACTCTAACAACAAATACCACAGAAGGTGTGGTTAAGTGGACAGGATGCTGGGGATCCATACTCCAGACCCACAATACATCGAGGGAGCTATCACAGCTACAATATCCCTAAAAAAATAACAGTGAGGGTGAGCCACCAACAACTCATTCCTCTAAAAACAACGGTGAGGGTGTCACTATTTGGCATAACAGGATAGATGCTCGCACTCTAATAACTACCACAACAACAAGTGGTTGAGTGAATCGAGCAATAATATGACTAACGATGGCTTAACCAAATGTAAGCCAACAGTCGTTAGTATGCAACGTGCAAGTATAGTGCATGCTATACGATGCACGAACAACCGGAGAAACAATGATGCAATAAAATCCAACGAGTATACGATGCATCAATACAACCAATCAGAAATCGCAAACCAACGATTATGCACCTACAATAATAGGTAGGATATTTCTAATGCGCCAAATAAACCTAATTATGTTTAATGGATTTCTAAGTGCTCGCGTACAAACGGCACTTTACAGAACAGAAAACCAATAGAGGACTGTACGGATACGAATTCAGAATACTCAAAGATCAACGAAGAGTAAGTATCAACGGCGATGTTTAAATAACAAACGACAAAGAACAAGGTCAAGCAACCTATCAGACATAATATAGTCATGCTTTTAAGGTAAAGAAAACTAGTCGAGTACAAAGGACAAATATCCGCCTTTTATTGAAGAATTCCGTAAACGAGAACCTTCCACGATCAACTGAATGAGTCTGAATCAAGGCCCTGCACCAAAAGGATAGTTTAGCTATTTTATACAAGTAATTAAAATAGCTAACTAATTTTAATACATAATTTAGTTTAACTCAATTTAATTAAATCCTAATCCAAGAACCAACTCACCGTTACAAACCCAAATTAATCACCGTAACCTAATTTCCCATTTTAGCCTAAAGAACAAATTTCAAATTTGACTTAACCTTAACTATTAAGTTAATCCTTAAATAAACTAGGATTAGCTTTAATTATCCTTTTTCCCATTAAGTTCCAAGACATAACAAAACAATAAACCTAAATCAAATGGGCAGCTCATGGCAAATTTTGAAATTTTGAAGTATTCCTCACATGAAGTCCCAACTATCCACCATATGGAAAAACACACTCATGGTTTCATCCACTGAACTCAAACAAGCACCAAAACACAACTCTCGGCTGTTAACAAAACTCAACACTCGACAATAACAACAGTGCTCACAAAAATCCAATTTTGAACAGAAACAAAGCTATAGCATTCAGTATCAATTTGAGGTTATTCATTCTACTTTCTACAAATCCATAAATAGACCCAAAAATAGAATCGATTCACAACAATTCTATTTAGAACAAAACAGAAAGAACCCTCGATA
>JAGFNQ010008155.1:0-19980 GCA_024364735.1 Boesenbergia rotunda | reverse complement strand
AGCTCGCCAGTAAATGTAAATGTCAACTTAAAAATTTAAAATATTTATTAAGTAATTAAATTTAAAAGCAAATTAAATTTAATTTACAAAATGAGTCTTGTAAGTCAACTGATAAGGTTGAATGAGCTTTCTTCGAAACGAGGGATGAAGAAGTTGCGGGATATAATGCATCGGGCCGAGATAACCCTCCTGCCCGGACCCCGGGACTCACTGTGGGTGACTTACCCGGGAAGGCCAGTTGGAAAATCCCTCACAGGAACACCCCGGGAGGGTAGGCCCCGAGAGCACCTTGGGAGTTATAGCGCCGAATGCCCCTGAGCTCACCTCAGGAGGCGGAGTCCCCACAATAATCTACCTCAGGACCACCCCCTCTCGGTGCAGATAAGCATCCTCACAAGAAGGGGTCCCCACGATCCTCAAATGTCGCTACAGGTGGATGCGTGATAACGGCGCAGACCGTTTCAAAGGATATCCTTTCACCACTGAAATAGGGGGTGTGGCTTATGTAATCAGAGACGTGGCACCGATCGAGGGGCACGTCTAGTCTGTCGACATCAGTATAAAAGGTAGTCCAACCCCTCCGGTAAAGGGGTTATGTTCTCTCAACTCTCAACATCTTTTTTACTTTCCGCAACCTTTTCTTCTCGACAGACACTGACTTGAGCGTCGGAGTGGACTTCGCCGGACCCCTGCCGGCTAGTCTCCTAATGCTTGTGTTAACTTCGCAAAACCCTGAGTTTCTCTTTGACGCAGCAGCTTCCACGTGGGCGGAACCTCGGTGATTGACTATCGTTGTCAACTCCTTCCGGAACAAATTTGGTGGCGTCTGTGGGAAACTAGCAAAGCACCTGAAGGAGCACTGATGGCAGGATTGGAGGGACAACCCCTTACCCTCACAAGGGAGGAACTTGACCGCCTAGTGGCTAACGCCATCAAGGAGGCGTTGGAGCAGCACCAAGTCGAACAGGCTGCCCCGCAACCAGGGGATCTGTTGAGGGAGGAGATTCCCTGAGTCTCCGTCTTGTATTCCCGAAGATCCGTCACCTCGGTGGGGCGATAGGACAGAGTACCCAGGGCCCTCAGAGAGAATCTCCTGGAGACGTTGAGAAGGCCCACTCGGTGGCCTCCAGCACCCAGAGGCACGAAGAGGGACCGGGGAAAAGGGAGAGACCCAAGACTTCTCATAAGGTCCCTTTTGTTGGTGTAGGCAGCACCTAAGTCGAACCTGGGTTTTGATAATGGCAAAGGGTTCAAAAGTTAAGATGTTATTTTGGTCTAATGTGTTCACTGAGTGTGCAGAAAGAAGTCTTGGCGAAGGGCTGCTGGGCACCTAGCGATGGACTACTAGGCATCGAAACCCTAAGACCTGGCGAAGGGCTGCTGGAAACCTGGCGAAGGGCTGCAAGGAGTCTAAGACCAGGCGAAGGACTGCTAGGCACCTGGCGAAGGGCTGCTAGGAATCTAAGACCTGGCGAAGGGCTGCTAGGCACCTGGCGAAGGACTGCTTGGTACCGAAGACCAGGCGAAGGGCTGCTGGGCAAAAGTCCAATCGGAGGAGCCAGTTGGCAAAAGGTAAACTCTCCTGAGAGGAGTAGGTGAGGACGCGTTCCCCGTTGAGGGAACAGTAGGCGTCGGTTCGACCTAGGGTTCCATTTGAGAGACCCGAAGTCAGAACCAAGACAGCTACGGCTGTAAAAACTAACTAACATTCTTGCCATGTTTGTTGTGGAACTAACCTTGGATGCAGGGACCAAAGGAATGTGTTTCTGCAGCTAAGAACGCCTCAAAGGAGAGGGGCAGCAGCTGGGCTAGGCGCCCGGACCTCCCGGGCGCCCAAGGTCAAAGCCAAACGAGTAGTTAAGCAAGAATCGCTTCGAAAGCTTACTGGGCTAGGCGCCCTGATGGTCCCGGGCGCCCTGAAGGTCCCGGGCGCCCTGGATGTCTCGGGCGCCCTGGGTCCAAGCCAAATTGTGATCGAAGCAAACTCAGCCACGAGGCCAGCAGACCAAGTCAACCGGGGCGCCCCCAACCTCCCAGGCGCTCCCGTCAGCTCCGAGGCTGATTCTGGAGGGATAAGCACTGACCGAGCTGCGGATGAGGTTTCTCGGATCCGAAGGCATGTGTCAGGCGCCCCCAGCGTCCAGGGCGCCCCCAGGAGCAGTATAAAAGGGCCTCGACCCCATGACATCACTTTTTCCAACGCCTCCAAGCTCTTCGTTCAAGCGCTTAGCTCCGGCAAACTACGTTCTCGACATTCTAGCGCCGCCGACGACCCTCTGCTCCGAAGCGCGATCCACACCGGGCGTCGGTAACGAAGAGTACATTTGTTTATTTACTGCAATAATATTGTAACAATTTCTGTAAACTTTTGCGCTATTATAGAATTGCCCGCAGTAAACGGTCAAGGACCATGGGCCTTGGAGTAGTAGCCGAACGCGACTCCGAACCAAGTAAAACTACTAGAGTTTTGTGTATATGTTTTGCTTAAATTCCGCTGCGTACTTTCTCTTTTCAATCCGAAACGTTTTCACGATATTCACCCCTCCTCTATCGTGTTTACTCGATCCAACAAGTGGTATCAGTGCGGGGAAGCTCAAATTTGGTGCAACCACCAATTTGGGAGTTTTTTAGATTCTTTCTTCGAAATTTTTAATTTCTTTTTTCGATCAAATTTTTATTGTTAATCGAGGTTGATGCAACACCACTCGATAATTTTTTTTATATATCTTCTTCCCGCACTGCTAATCCAAGACCAAGTCTTGGGATAGTTTTTTTAATTTTATCTCAGAACATCTAAATGGCCATGCAAGAAGGATTCAGTACAGCCAGACCAACACTCTTCAGTGGGGAGCATTTCTCCTACTGGAAGAGTCGGATGGAAGCCCACCTGAAAACTCAGGTGGACATGTGGATAATTATCTAATATGGACTGGAAATTCCGAAAAACACTGAAGGAGTGCCACAATCTTATACTGAATGGGATACCGCACTGAAAAGAAATATCGAGGCCGATGCTAAAGCAACTCAAACACTCTAATGCGGCCTAACCAAAGAAGAGCTGAACCGGGTAAAACCATTCAATAGTGCAAAGGAACTCTGGGGTAAGTTAATTGAGTTGCACGAAGGAACCTCCGATACTCGAATCAACAAGAGGGAACTACTGCTAAACAAGCTGTACACAATTAAGATGAACGACAGCGAATCTGCAGCCCAGCTCCACGCCAGAATCCAGGAGCTGATGAACGGTCTACACTCAATCGGTCATAAGGTAGAAAACCGTGACCTAATCAGGTACACCCTTAACACTTTCCCGAGAAACACTTTGTGGGCATCTATGGTAGATGCGTACAAAGTTTCAAGAGATCTCTCTAGAATCAAATTAGATGAGTTATTCTCTGAACTTGAATTACATGAGCAGACTAACTGCACCCTGGCTGAGAAAGGCATTGCTTTTGTTGCAGGTAAAACAGGAAAGATGACCAAGAAGAAGCCTCAACCTGCACCCGAGTCTGATTCAGACTCAGACTCAGAAGACAACGAAGGAAATTGACCCAAGCTGGTTCGGCTAGCCCGAGACTACTACAAGGAGCTGAAAAACCAGACCAATAGAAGGAAAGTCAGCCGAAGAAAGGAAGAACCAGCTGATCCTTCAAATGAAAAGACCAAACCAAATGTGACCTGTTACGAATGCAAAAAGAAGGGTCACTACAAGACGGAATACCCCAATCTGAAGGAGACGAAGAAGACAAGAAGGAAGAAGGCCCTTCAAGCAACGTGGGACGAGTCTTCCTCTAAAGAAGAAGAAGAGGCCCCACAGTCGAACCTGCTCGGCCTGACTGCCTCGGAAGAAATCGAGACTGAATCAGAATCAGAGCCGGTCGACGGAAAGGTCACATTTTCAGAGGACGGCGAAATCACTGTAAGTGGATTTTCTAGAAGTCAATTATAAGAATTAATTGTTGGATCGAGAGAAACGATAGAGGAGGGGTGAATATCTTAAAATGTTCGGATTAACAGTTAGAGAAATTATGCAGCGGAAATGTAAATCAAACACACGCAAACACCAAGTTTTTTACTTGGTTCGGAGTCGCGGTCGACTCCTACTCCAAGGCCCACGGTCGTTGACCATTTTCTGCGGGTAATTCTATATGTTCGCAAAAATAGTTTACAAGATTGAATTACAAAATTAGCGCAGTAAACATAAAAATAACTCTTCTTTACCGACTGTCCGATGTAGATGGTATTTTCGGAGCAGTGGGACGTCGTCGGCGCTTGAATCTCGAGTCGGGAGGTTTCCGGAGCAGAGCGCGGGAGCAGAAGAGCGTGAATGCGTTGGAAGGATTGATCCTGAAGCCTTGGGGTCGAGGGCCCTTTTATAGCCCTTGGGGGCGCCCGGAACGTCGGGGGCGCCCCCCCCACGTGTCAACTGATCCGAGTTCCTCTCGGTCAGCCTTGATCCTTTCAAACTCGGGATCAGGCTTTGACGGTGGCGCCCGGGACGCTGAGGTTGCCCGGATTGACCGGGTCAACTCTTATCCGTTGGCTTTGCTGGCTTCTACTTCGTTGGCTTGACCTGGGGGCGCCCGGACCATTTGGGGTGCCCGGGAGCATGGGGGCGCCCGGGAGCACGGGGGCACCCCGCCCATAAGCTTTCGAAGCACTCCTTTTGCTTCATGTGTTTTGTATTCACCTTGGGGGCGCCCGGGACACTCCAGGCGCCCCGGTCAGCTTCTGCCTCACTCCTTTGAGGCTCGCTGAGCTGCAGACACTCGTTCCTTTGGTCCTGCATCCAGGGTTAGTACAAAAACAACATAAAGCAATAATGTGTTAGTTTTATACAGCCTTAGCTGTCTTGGTTCTGACTTTGGGTCTCCAAAATGGAACCCTAGGTCGAACCGACGCCTACTGTTCCCTCAACGGGGAACGCGTCCTCACCTACTCCTCTCGGGAGAATTTACCTGATGCCAACCGGCTCCTCCGGTTGGACTTTTGCACAGCAGTCATTCGCCAGGAGCCTAGCTGTCCTTTGCCATGTCTTTAGTACCAAGCTGCCCTTCGCTTGGTGCCTAGCAGTCCTTCCCCAGGTCTTCGTATCCTGGCAATCCTTCGCCAGGTGCCTAGCAATCCTTCGCTAGGGCTTTGTGTCCTGGCATTCCTTCGCCAGGTGCCTAGCAGTCCTTCGCTAGGGCTTTGTATCCTGGCATTTCTTCGCCAGGTGCCTAGCAGCCCTTCTCTAGGACTTTGTTTCCTGGCAGTCCTTCGCCAGGTGCCTAGCAGCCCTTCGCTAGGACTTTTCCTGCACACTTGAGTAACATTGTTAGATCACAAATAAACTTAACTTTGAATCCTTTGCCAATATCAAAACCAGGTTCGATATGGTGCTTCCTGCACCAACAATCTCCCCCTTTTTGATTTATGACAACACAATTCAAAGTTAAGTAAAAACTTATAGCATTTAAGCATGACAGTTAAAACCAATCAATTTGAGTAGAGTAAAGTTAAACAACCAATGTAGTTTTGACCTAAAAACATTGTAGTTTTGAAAAATTTTATTTACCCTGCTACCTTGAAGTATTTTGTTAACATACTTAACTTTGACCTTTCCTCCCCCTTTGATATATATCAAAAACATACATGGGCAAACAAGGTAAAATTTTGAAAAAGTTTTGCAAACCTAACTTTTGTTAAATAACTTTTACTTACAAGGCTTTGCAAAATGAATTTTACTTAGGCAAAAAACATGCACAAAAAAATTTGAAATACTTAGAAATTTTTGAAGCATTTCTTGAAAAAGAGATAAAAATTAAACAAAATTTCCTTTCTCTCTTTTCTTTCTCTCCCCCTTGGTGTGAAATTCTTCTCCTTATGTTTTAGACCATTTCTAAGATACTTTCTTTGAAAAGGGGAAAAGTCATACATCAATAAAGAATTCTTGAAAAATATATTTTGAAAGACATTTAAAATTTGTATATCAGAGCTTATTGGTTTTGAAAACATAACTATTTGAGTGAGAGAATAATGTCAAAAATTATGATAATTTATAAGTAACAACATTTTGAAAGAATGAAGAATTGATGCAAAAGAAAAGTATATTTTTATTGAGTCCATGCATGACAAGCAACAAAAAAATATTTAATCAACAAGTTTACTTGTTTTGAATATTTTGAAAAATGCAAGTACTTTTAAAAGATATTGAGCTTTTTGAGAGATGCAAGTACTCTGTATCTTTGAAAGAGATATAAGTCACTTTGAAAGATATTATGCATTTTTTTTGAAAATATAAGTATTATTAGAAAAATATGCATTTTTGAAAAATATGCAAGTACTTTTGAAAAAAACAGATTGAGCCTTTTTGGAAAGTCTAAGTACTATTTTTGAAAACTTTTAGACTTTGAAAAATATGAGTAATTTTTGAAAAGTATTATGCCTTTTGAAAACATAATATTTTACTTGACTAGGTTTCTTTTCCAGTTTGACACAATCCTAGGAAACCTTGTTAACTACAAGGACATTTTCCTAAGTGTCCTGGAAGTTTCTCCAACCCAAGTAAATATTATTTCAAGAATAATTTCATAAGCCACAAGAATTTTGAAAAAATAAAAATAATAGTTTTTGAAAGAAAAATTATTTAAGTTTTCAAAAGGATTTTAAACGTGTGGTGCATGAAAACATATAATTTTGGAAATATTCAATAATTCTTTTAATTTGATCTCCCCCTAAACATGACCCAGTCCTAGGAAGCTTGTTGACTACAAGCGATCTTCCTCTGAGTTTTAAGGTTTGATTTAAATTATAAGAATTATCTAATAACTTCAAAACAAATAATTACCAAAAAAACATTTCAGAAATTCTTCTTTTAACTCAAACTCCCCCTAAATTTGACACATCCTAAGAGTCCTTGTAGATCATGAAGTGGACCTTCCTCTGTGTCTTTAGGGTTTATTAAAATCAAAAGAATAATTTTGAACAACCTTCTGAGTATGATAACTTTCAAGATAAATTTTTGAAAACATAACTTGAAATGATAGCACAGTTTTCGAAAATCATGATGATAATTTTTCAAAGAGATAGTAATATCGAGGGTTTTTGAATAAGTTTTAAAGCATAAGGTTTTTGAAAAATCTGAATTTTTCGAAAAAGATTAAGAAGAACTCCCCCTGTATCTGACACAGTCTGTGTTTTATCTAAGTTCCTTAAGGGACTTCAGTGTTGACCAGGTTGACTAGGGTTTGACTATGTTGACCAAGGTTAACTCAGTTTACTAAGTTTGACCGATTAATAACTAAATCAAACAAGCCTTTGATTCTATTTAAAATGTGTCTATTGTGATATTTAACATGAAATTCACTATTTTGAAAGAAAAGTAGGGTACAGTAAACTAAATTAATTTGCAAAATAGAGATAATTTTGAATAACTTTTGCACACTTTGTTATTTAAAAGGATAGTGAATTATGCTTTTAGGTCCTAGATGTCTCACCCAGTTCTACGTGATTAAGCATGTTAACCTTATGGGTTTTGTGAGACAAATTTTAGTAGAAATAAGAAGTTATTTTGCAAAATCATGATTAATTTTGAAAAAGTTAAATTAATTTTGAAAACAATTGGTTTTGAATTTATTTTGAAAAAGAGTGTTTGAATCTACGATCAATTGAAATTTGTGTTAGATTTGAATTTGACAAGAAGTAACTTGAATTTGAATTTCAAAAATTGGCTTCCAGGACTTGGCGAGGCACTAGGCCTTCTTTGGCCGTAGCCTTATTGGATCATCAACCCTTTCCTTGACAAAGCCTTTTAATGAAATTTCATTTTCAAAACTATTTCTTGAAAAATTCTGGTCTAACTAGCTTGGGTCTTGGATCGGTAGCTTCGGCTAGTTTCACCAGTCTAAAGAGACCAAGTAGAGTATACTTGACCTTATTAGAATTGGCTTCCCTAACGTACTATCATCTCACCGCCACCCAATACTATGTTGTTCAAATTTCAATTAATTGATTGAGTTCTTAATTTAACCAGTCCTAATTCTAAGCAAAAAAATAAAAAGCAACATACAATTAAAGCAAAAAAAATGATCTAAGTTACATCATAATCGAAATAAAACTTTAGTTTTTTAAAATCAGCATGGTTGTGAATTAAATTTTCTAACATATTAACCTTAACTAATTTATAAGATTCAATCATATTATTCATGGTAAATAATGGATTTTCAAATACTGTAAATTTACCTCTAAATTTCTTTATGGAGGTCTCCCCCTTGATTTTAGCCATCTTTCTTTTGTTTGATTGTTCTTTCGGCATTTTGTAGTGGTCGTGAGCCATCCGGACCAGCTTCCGATGATCCCCTTCTTCGTCGTCAGATTCTGAGTCTGAGTTGGACTCAGGTATTGGTTGAAGCCTCTTTTGCAGTTCTCTTGGAGTTTTCCCTGCAATAAAAACTATACCTTCCTCGACCATTGCAATATCAGCTTGATTATTTAACCTTAATTCAGAAAATGATTCAAAATTAGTTACCGATTTTGTCTCAGAAATCTCGTCGTCTAATTCTGGTTCGATTTCGATGTCGGCGGTCGAGTCATCTCAGCTACTTGTGCTTGAGCTTCTAAGATCTCAATATCGGAGCTCTCTTCATGTAGATTGATTAGTTTTCCCACATCTCTTGGCACAGTTGAAGGATCTGACCCGCTTCAATTCTTCTTGGTTAGGCCACATTGTAGATTGCTGTGCCCTTGCATCTGTCTCGATCTTCCTAGAGTTGGTTCATCCAGTTTGTCCCACGCAATTGATATCCATCTTCTGTAGGGAGGGAGAATCCTGTTTGAATGATATCCATATGTCCATATGGCCTTCAGATGGAACTCCATTTGACTTCTCCAATAATTGAAGTTCTCGCCGGAGAATAGCGGTGGACGGACACTGTTCCACTCTTGGTTGGCCATTTAGTTTAACCTCGTACACAACAGAAATAACAAAATGTACCAAGACTTGGTCTTGGATTAGTAGTGCGGGAGAAGGAAAAAATAGCCCAAAAAAATATTGCACGAATTTCGAGGCAGAATAATAATAAAATAAAAATTTATGACAAATTTTTGAAAATGTTACTTTTGTCAATTTTGAAACGAAATAAGCATTCAAAGTTGAATATTTTGCTCGAATTAAGGTAGCACGAATTTCAAAAAAAAATATTAAAATAATAATAAAAAAGTTTATGCCAAATTTTCAAAAATGGTTCGTTTTATCAATTCTAACTTATGGTGAAAAAATAAGAATTCAAATTTGAAATAAAAGGCGATCGAGTGGTGTTGCACCAATCTCGATTAACGAGAAAGAGAAAAGAATAAAATAAATTCGAAAATCTGAAAAACTCTCAAATTGGTGGTTGCACCAAATTTGAGCTTCCCCGCTCTGATACCACTTGTTGGATCGAGAGAAACGATAGAGGGGGGGTGAATATCGTAAAACGTTCGGATTAACAGTTAGAGAAATTACGCAGTGGAAATTAAATCAAACACACGCAAACACCAAGTTTTTTACTTGGTTCGGAGTCGCGGTCAGCTCCTACTCCAAGGCCCACGGTCGTTGATCGTTTTCTACGGGCAATTCTATATGTTCGCAAAAATAGTTTACAAGATTGAATTACAAAATTAGCGCAGTAAACTTAAAAATAACTCTTCTTTACCGACGTCCGATGTAGATGGTATTTTCGGAGCAGTGGGACGTCGTCGGCGCTTGAATCTCGAGTCGGGAGGTTTTCGAAGCAGAGTGCGGGAGCAGAAGAGCGTGAATGCGTTGGAAGGATTGATTCTGAAGCCTTGGGGTCGAGGGCCCTTTTATAGCCCTTGGGGGCGCCCGGAACGTCGGGGGCGCCCCCCACGTGTCAGCTGATCCGAGTTCCTCTCGATCAGCCCTGATCCTTTCAAACTCGGGATCAGGCTTTGACGGGGCGCCCGGGACGCTGGGGCACCTGGTTGACCGGGTCAACTCTTATCCGTTGGCTTCGCTGGCTTCTGCTTCGTTGCTTGACCTGGGGGCGCCCGGACCTCCGGGCGCCGGAGCATGGGGCGCCCGGGAGCACGGGGGCGCCCCCCCATAGCTTCGAAGCACTCTTTTGCTTCATGTGTTTTGTATTCACCTTGGGGGCGCCCGGGACACTCCGGGCGCCCTGGTCAGCTGCTGCCTCACTCCTTTGAGGCTCTCTGAGCTGCAGACACTCGTTCCTTTGGTCCTGCATCCAGGGTTAGTACAAAAACAACATAAAGCAATAATGTGTTAGTTTTATACAGCCTTAGCTGTCTTGGTTCTGACTTTGGGTCTCCAAAATGGAACCCTAGGTCGAACCGACGCCTACTGTTCCCTCAACGGGGAACGCGTCCTAACCTACTCCTCTTGGGAGAATTTACCTGATGCCAACCGGCTCCTCCGGTTGGACTTTTGCCTAGCAGTCCTTCGCCAGGAGCCTAGCTGTCCTTTGCCAGGTCTTTAGTACCAAGCTGCCCTTCGCTTGGTGCCTAGCAGTCCTTCGCCAGGTCTTCGTATCCTGGCATTCCTTCACCAGGTGCCTAGCAATCCTTCACTAGGGCTTTGTATCCTGGCATTCCTTTGCCAGGTGCCTAGCAGCCCTTCGCTAGGGCTTTGTTTCCTGGCAGTCCTTCGCCAGGTGCCTAGCAGCCCTTAGTTAGGACTTTGTTTCCTGGCAGTCCTTCGCCAGGTGCCTAGCAGCCCTTCGCTAGGACTTTTCCTACACACTTGAGTAACATTGTTAGATCACAAATAAACTTAACTTTGAATCCTTTGCCAATATCAAAACCAGGTTCGATATGGTGCTTCCTACACCAACATTAATTGAGTATCTATCTCGAGACTTGGTGAAAGCCAAAATCCGAGTTGAGTCCCTCAGTCAGGAAGTAAAACTCCTGAAAGAGGGAGCTGACTCTAGATCCTTAACTGAGAAGGTTCAAGAAGGAACCTCTACTCAAGTCGAACAACTTGAGAAAGAGAACTCCTCCTTGAAAATTCAAGTCAAGGACCTTGGAGCAGCTTTGGAATGATTCACTTCTAGTTCCAAGGGTCTTGATATGATCCTTGCAAAACAGAAGTCCGTTCTAAATCGATCCGGGTTAGGTTATCGAACCAAGGCGAGACAAAGATCATATTATGCTATACTGAATCAGTCTAAACCCAAAGTTCAGGCATGGGAACCCAAACTATGCCTGAACAACGAAACTGGATCAAATCAGTATTGGATCCCCAAGGACAAGATTCACATCTTGCCGAACCATTATCGTGGCTTTAGTCCAGGGGAGCCAACTTAAAAACAATCTTTATGGTTAAAGAAATTTCTTTTCATGTTTTAAAATTGCATGATTGCTTGCCTATTTATTTTCTGCAATTTACCATGCTTAGACCTAGGACTGGTTAGACTAAGGACTAAACCAATTAACTAAAATTTGAACAACATAGTATTGGGTGGCGGTGAGATGATAGTACGTTAGGGAAACCATTTCTAATAAGGTCAAGTATACACTACGTGGTCTCTTTAGACTGGTGAAACTAGCCGAAGCTACCGATCCAAAACCCAAGCTAGTTAGACCAGAATTTCTCAAAAAGTAACATTGAAAATGAAATTTCACTAAAAGGCTTTGTCAAGGAAAGGGTTGATGATCCAATAAGGCTACGGCCAAAGAAGGCCTAGTGCCTCACCAAGACCTAGAAGACAATTTTTGAAATTCAAATTTAGTTTACTCTTTGTCAAATTCGAATCTAACGCAAATTTTCAGTTAATCTTATATTCAAATATTTCTTTTTCAAAATAAATTCAAAACCAATTGTTTTAAAAATTAATTTAACTTTTCAAAATTAATCATGAATTTCCAAAACAACTTCTTACTTCTATTCAAAACCTGTCTCACAAAAACCCATAAGGCTAACGTGATTGATAACTAGATCCCGGGTGAGATAGTTAGGAATTAAGTTAATACAAAATCTGATTTCGATAATATTGTTGAATTTAGACTTGAATTGTCTTGATTGTTACAGTCAAACCGGGTCAAACAGTCAAACCTGGTCAAACAGTCAAACCTGTCAATTGTCAAACAACTGTGAAATCGGGCGCCCGTGACCCCACGGGTGCCCCCTTCCATTATCTTCGATCAAGACAGAAAAGTTGTTTAAGCTGGGCGCCCGGGTCCTCACGGGCGCCCCCAAGCACAGGTGAAAACCTAAAAAGCTGCATATGGCAATTTTTGACCTGACTCCGGGCGCCCAGACCATCACGGGCGCCCCCATCTTGAACCAGGTCAGGGCAGAAAAACTGCCAAAGGCAGTTACCCTCTGACCCGGGCGCCCGACCTACCACCTCTATATAAACTACCCGAAACTCCCTTCTTTTGCCACACCAAAAACACTTCTCCTCTCTAACTCATCTCCCTCCAAGGCGACCGAACGACCCTCGACCACTCCACCTTAACCATGGCTCCCCGGATGGCGACTCGGTATCATTTCTTTTCCACTTAGAATTAATTTCCTTACCATTTTTTTTCTTAAATGCATGCTTATTATTATTTTAGAAAACGTCGTGCAAATCAACCAAACCCCCGGACCGAACCTAGCCTCGACCCTAGGTTTCCGACCTTGGAACTTTGTAATAAATTTGCTAGGGTGACGTATAAACCTATAAAAACGAGTTTCCTAAATAGACAGTTTTTTACACAATCCTGTCCGTTAGCAATGAATGCCATAAACATCTATCAACTTGATAACCTTGTCTTCTACACTCATCCCGTGAACACAACCCTATGTGCAGACCTCTATAACAATATAGTCAGACAAAATGACCTTATGTTTATCACCACAGTACAAGGGATGCCCTTGACAGTAACACCCTCGTTGCTCAACAAATTTCTTGGACTACAACTTTCTCAGTCCACTTTCTGCTGTTATCCAACTAGGGATCCTCCCTTTAATGCTCCCTACTCTCACATTGACCTGGACACCCTATATTCTTATTTTTATAGAGATGCCCGAAACCCTTTGACTAGACGATTTCAGTCTGTAGATCTTCAGGTCCAGGACTATGCTCTTTATAGAGTCCTAGTCCGTTGCATTCTACCCTTGTCCACTAGCGACGTCGCGACCATGCGACCATTCCCCACCTTCTTACTGTACGCATTGATTCATCACCTAGATATCGACATTGGATTCATATGTTTCACACCATTCTATATGCGTCCGGTGTTACTACTCAGGGGCGGATACACACCCCTTACTGTCACATCATCACCTCCATTCTTCATCATAGTGATATGAGAGAAGTGTCCTAAGGCAATCGCCTTATGATTATAATCATTTATTTTAATAAATGAATATTCACTATTTGAGTATACATGCTTGTGTATTTGATTGAGATCAAAAACTCATTTACTGAATGTCTGCAATATAATTCACAACTAGTGATTATCTCTACATGTGCAATTGTGAAGTATTGAAATTGTCCCTAGTCGATGAATTGATAAATACGGACACTATCAATTCTGTTGAGACTAGCATGGGTTATTCTCTAATCAGCTGATTCTCACTGGCTGGTGACATTGAGATGTCTGGAGATAAACATTAATGCTAGTTAAGGGAACTAGTTCATTAGAGTGGCTGGCTATAAAACTTCATATGGTTGTCTACATATAGATATGTCAGTGAAGTTCTTACTGCAGCTTAAGTGCGATGTTCCTTTGACTTGCGGTGTTCAAGTCATCTTGGTCATGGAGACTTATACTTTGACATCTTAAGCATGCATCTCCAAGGAGGTGTGGTCCAGGGATGATTGGGTATAAGCCGAAGTGCCCGAAGATGTTTGAACAACTTACAAAGGATTCACCACTCCTTGCGAGGAGATGTATACCCGAGGCCTATCATCAGATTGTTACTTGAAGCCTCTGGGCAGAGCATGACATGTTCAGAGTATGAATCTCTTAAATACATGAGAGTAATTAGAATCCGTAGGACGAGAAAACATTACTTGTGCTAGGTGTGACGTAGTCAGCTTAGTGGGGACTGACACACATAGATCATGTCCTGAACCAAGTGGGTTTAAGATGGTGAAGGGAATGGGGCACGATTCATTATAGTTGCTAAAGGGTTTCAGAATTGTTTCTGAGGTCAACCGTTGATCTTTCGGTTAATTGGGGGACATGATGTACTATTAGGTGCCACTCATGATCGTTCTATAATTAATTGATTAATTATAGACGACCAACATAAATCGAAAGCCTATTTAGTCGCACGCACTACGAGTAATCTGAGGGATTTAAAACGAGTTGAAAATTGGATTTTCCAATCAAGAGAGATTAAGTTTGGTTGATCCAAACGATAAGTCAAATCTGAATTTTTCAGAGACGCATCGAAAGCGTAAAATGGCTAAGTCTTTTGAAGACTTAATAGATGAATTAAATAAGTTTAATTCATTGGAGCTTGGCTTGGATGGGCCGGCCAAAGAGGGCCTCCATCCTCTTTTCTTGGTCGGCCACAACAAAGGGAGAGAACCAAGTTTTTGGTTCAATTTATAAAATAAACCAAGTGTGGTTTATTTTATAAAATTATGGATAATATAAATTTTTAGATAATAAACCAAGGTTTGGTTTATTTTTCATGGAAATTAAAATGAACCATGGATTGGTTTATTTTATAAAATCAATCATGGATTGATTTACCATGATAAGGAAATTTATTCCATAGGAGAGAAGATTTTTATCATGAATTAAAATATGATTTTAACCATGATATAAAATCAAACTTGGCATGATGGAATAAGTTATTCCATATTTGAGAGGCATGATGGTTGAGAGACCATTATATAAAGGACCCAAGGCAAGGCTTGGGTGTGTGATAATTATAGAGATGAAGGCATAGGCTCTCTCCCTCTCTTTCTCTCCTTCTCTTCTCCCCTTCTTGCCGTGCGCCAACCAGCCCCAAGAAGGGGCACCAGCCGACCATCCTTTTATGGTTAGTCTTCCGACTTCTCTCTTGGTTTTTCTCATCGCGTTCTCGGAGAATCTAGTAGTTCTCGAGAACACGAAACTCTTGGCTTTGCGAAGTCATCCCGAAGATACTCGTCGTGGATGCGAATAGAGGCGGAGCTTCCAAGGGAAGCTTACGGTTGGATCTCGTCCCTTCCTTCGAGTTACGCGAGGTAATATGTAAATTAGTTTACGTTTTTACAAAAATTTTAAATATATGATCATGTCTACACAAGATAAAATTGCATGCTTAGATGTGTGGTTAAATGATTTAGAGAAATTATTTATGCTAAACCTTCCGCTGCACGTAATTAATTTTAAAATTATGAACTCGCATCCATGTCAACATGCACCCGGTCCCAACAGTGGTATCAGAGCCGAGGTTTGTGTTCGACATAATCATATAATTGTTTTGCTGAAAGCTTTATCATGATCTCAATTTTGGAAAATTTTCAATTATGGAAACTTTCCAATTATGGTAAATTTTCGATTTAGGAATTTAAAAGTTTGGAAATCCTCATGAAATTTCGCAAACTTTTAAAATATCTCTGTTTCTGAAATTTTATGATAATTGTGAAAACTTTCCATTTTTGGAAACTTTCCAATTTTAGAAATTTTCTAATTTTGGAAAAACGTATGTTTTCTTTATACCAGAAACTTACAATTATTCTGAAAACCTTTTATTTTTGGAAACTTTCCATTTATGGAAAACTCACAATTTTGGGCACTTTCTGTCAAGAAAGTCTAGACAAATTATGAAAATATTAATTGGCATTTAAATTTATAATTGGAAATTAAATTATTTACTAATTTTTTTATTTTGGATTGAGCCTCGGGGAGCCGTCCAATTTAAAGTTAGTTATTATAATTAAATTTCCTAAATTGAATTTAAATTGTCAAATGTTTAATTTGGATTGAGCCTCGGGGAGCCATCCAAATTAAGTTATTGATATTAATTTTCCATAAATAAAATATATGATCAAATCTTGGAAAATTTTGAGGTGATTCTCAAACGATAATTTCCTTATTTGATTTATGAGGTAATGCTCTTACATATTATTGTCTCCAAAATTAATTTGGAAAATTATTTCCTATAGAGTATATTTCCTTAAATAAGATTTTCATGAAAATAATATGTGGTTGAATTAAGGGAATCTGTCTCTTAATTTAATAAAAATTTGATTTAGAGAAATCAAAGTCTTAAACATATTATTTCCGAAATTGATTATGATAATTCAGAAAATTGTTTCCCAAAACAATTTCTTGAATAAAGTATAAAATTAGAATTAGGAAATCTGGTTCCTAATTTAATTAATGAGACTTGATAAATTAAGTCACATACATACTTTATTAAGGAAATCGTTAGAACATGACATAATTATATGTCATGAATGTGCATAAAAGAAAAGGATGAGACCAAAACCCCTTACAAAATATTAAGGCCAACACCTTCCATTAATATGGTTAGAACCGGAGTTTTGTTTCTCGTTTGGGTTGATGGACACATCCATGCCCGGCTTGAACCTCAACATGTTCAAACCATGGAATTAGTTTATGATTAATATAGTTAGAGTCAGAGGTCAATCCTTAGTTTTGGTTGTTGGACACATCCAAGCCTGACTAAACGGTTGAATGAGCTCCAACCATATTAAAACTATTTCTTGATTAATGGGTCAGCCTTAAGCTTGGAGCATCGATTTGTTGTGCCACAACCAAGGTCGATGTAAAGAGAGGTGCAGTTGGGTGCTATGTATAATGTTGCATACTTGTTAATGAGTTAACAATCCAATGATTTATGTAAACATTCAATTAGTTGATAGCATAATGTGATAGTTACATATGTATAATATGTAATCGGTATAATTACCTATCTTCATAGCTAAGAATAACTTGATGGACTCTAGACATGGTTGTTCTTATCTATGGTTGGATATCAACCTATTTGGAGATGTTCCTACGATCTCCCGAATTGATAAACAGGGTTATTCAATTTGAAAACTAAATAGGATTTAATTAATGTATATTGATGCATTCTTTATCATTCTTATCACATAAGCTCAATTTGTATTTCTAGGATAATCACCTGATCATGTCTTCTCTGAATTTACGTTCCATTTTGGACATCAATAAGCTGACTGGGCCAAACTTCATGGTCTGGCTTCGAAACCTGAGGATAGTCCTCAAGGCAGAAAAGCTTGCTTATGCCCTTGAAGAACAACTTCTCAACCATCCTCCTGAAGATGCAACTCCAGACCAGTTAGTGGCCTATCAGAAACATGTGACAGATTCTGAACTTGCGAGTTGCATCATGCTGGCTGCTATGGTACCTGAGCTACGAAAGCAGCATGAGCATATGGATGCTCATACCTTCGCCTTCCATCTTCATGAGCTGTTTGACGAGCAGGCGAGATCCGAAAGGTTTGAGGTCTCCAAACTCCTCTTCACCTCTAAGATGCAGGAAGACACTTCTGTCTCACAGTTTGTGTTGAAGATGTTGGGGTACATTGAGCGACTAGGCACATTCGGATTTGCAATGGATCACGATCTAAGTATTGACTTAATTCTGCATTGTTTGCCCACGATTTACTCACAGTTTGTGATGAACTATAGGATGAACAAACTGGAGACTACCATTCCTGAGTTGCTTAACCTGTTGAAGACTGTAGAGCCTTCTGTAAAGCAGGATCAGAAGTCGGTACTGTTAGTTGGTTCCTCAAAGAAAGGCTCTAAGAGGAAGCCCAAAGAACAAAATAAGGGAAGAAAGAAAAAGGCCAAAAAGATTGAAAAGGCACCAAAAGGCACTTGCCATCACTGCAGCAAGGAGGGCCACTGGCGAAGAAACTGCAAGGTTTATCTTGAGTCCTTGAAGAAGAAGGCATCCGATGCCCCATCCTCTTCAGGTATCTTCGTTATTGAATGTCACTCTATTTCCACGTACACCTGGGTACTTGATACTGGGTGTAGCTCACATATATGTAATGACATACAGGGGCTAAGGAATAGAAGAAGACTCTCAAGGGAGAAGCGAATTTGCGAGTTGGAAATGTAGCAAAGATTGCTGCTGTTGCCATCGGAACATATTTGTTAAAACTCCCTACTGGACTTGTCTTAGAATTGGATAATTGTTACTTTGTTCCTTCATTAATAAAGAACATTGTATCTATTTCATGCTTGAATGAAAAGGATTATCATTTAACTTTTAGTAACAATTGCTGTTACATAACTTTAAATGGTGTTCTTTATGGACCGGAACTTTATGCAATGGTATCTACACGTTAGATTTATCCGGTGACTTTTCAATATCGAAGTTAGCAACAAACGTGCTCGAATAGATAATCAAATAGACTCCTATATGTGGCATTGTCGTCTTGGCCATGTAAGTAAGAAACGCATGACCAATTACCGATGTGGAATTCGGAATCATTGAACCGGTTCATTGATACATGCGAATCATGCTTAAAAGGCAAGATGACCAATTACCCTTTTCCGAAAAAGGTAAACCAGTGGGAGAATTGCTTGTCTAATACATACTGATGTATGTGGACCAATGTCAACTCTTGCACAAGGAGGCTATAGCTACTTCATTACCTTTATCGATGATCACTCACGATTCGGGTATGTGTTCTTAATGAAACACAAATCTGAAGCTTTTGAGAAATTCAAAGAGTTCAGAAGTGAAGTAGAGAAACAGCTTGGCAAAAGTATTAAGATACTTCGATCCGATCGGGGTGGTGAATACTTAAGTCAAGAGTTTCAAGATTATCTTAGGGACAATGGGATATTGTCTCAATGGACTCCGCCATATACACCACAGCATAATGGTGTATCTGAGAGGCGTAACCGAACCTTGATGGACATGGTTAGATCTATGATGAATCATGCAACTCTTCCAAAATCCTTTTGGGGCTATGCGCTTAAGACAGCTGTTTACTTACTAAACAGAGTCCCGACCAAGGTAGTCTCTACTACTCCATATGAGACGTGGAATAGTAAGAAACCTCATTTATCTCACCTAAAGATATGGGGTTGTCCTGCTTATGTAAAGCGGACTGTATCAGACAAATTGGATGCTAAGTCTGATAAATGTCTATTTATTGGATACCCTAAGGAAACGAAAGGTTACCAATTCTATCATCCCTTGGAACAAAAGGTGTTTGTTTCAAGGGATGCTGTATTTCTAGAAAAAGAATTCTTTTACAAGAAAACAGTGGGAGTAGCATTGAACTTGAAGAAGTTCAAGAAACTCCAATAGACATTACAGAGACACCTAGTCTAGACCACAACCAATAACTCATAATGATGAGCTATCAGTTGAACCTAAAACAACACCACTTTTCGTAGGTCTGATAGGACACGCAATATTCCAGAGAGATACGGATTTCTCATAAGTGAATCGAACGACGTGTTACTCATTAACGATGACGAACCTATCAGTTATGAAGATGTTCTGAAAAATTCAGAAAGGGATAAATGGCTTGAAGCCATGAAGTCGGAAATGGATTCCATGTACAAAAATCAAGTATGGGACTTGGTTAACCCACCTGAAGGGATTAAGCCCATAGGGTGCAAGTGGGTTTTCAAGAAGAAAACGACATGGAAGGTAATGTTGTTACCTTTAAGGCTAGATTAGTGGCAAAAGGATATCGTCAGAAAAAGGAATTGATTATGACGAAACCTATTCGCCAGTAGCTATGCTTAAATCCATTCGGATGCTCTTGGCCATAGAGCTCATTATGATTATGAGATATGGCAAATGGATGTGAAAAATAGCTTTCCTTAATGGAAACCTGCTTGAGGATGTATACATGATACAACCTGAAGGTTTCACATCGGTTAATAAACCAAAGTATGCAAGCTTCGACGATCCATATATGGACTAAAGCAAGCATCCAGGAGCTGGAACATCTGTTTTGATGAGACAATCAAAGAGTTTGATTTCTCACAAAATCCTGACGAACCTTGTGTGTTACAAGAAGG
>JAGFNQ010008154.1:139697-204936 GCA_024364735.1 Boesenbergia rotunda | reverse complement strand
ATCGATCCTCATTCTCTGGGCAAGATCCAAACAAGACCAAAATCTCACAGAATACGGTATTGAGATAATAAGTTTTTCTAGACATTGAGCTGCCACTACCAGCTGATAACCAAAATTTCAGATAATGCAGTAATGAGATAACAAGTTTTCTAGACATTGAACCGCTACTACCTGCTTATACCTAACACATGCAAGACTTGAAACTCTAATTCATTCATAAATAATACTAAATCTTTACTTTTGATAAATTCATAAAATACCAATAATCATAAAGTAAATTTTCATCCAAATATTTTCAGGCATTAGGATATGATGAATTGTATAGCAGGCACTTTTCACTTTGTTCAAGTGATGTTTTTTATGTTATAAGATGTTTTAGCCGGATATTTCAATTAAAGGCTTTCAATTGGTGGAAGTAAGGTTACAATACTTCGATCACATTTCATTACTTGATTTCATAAGGTGATGCAAGTGTCCAAAATGTCAAATTACATGAGCAACTCAACACTCGCACCTTAAGTACCTTGACCAAGTATAAACCACCTAGCAAGGAAACATCTACCAATACCAGAACTGCCAACAAGAAACTCAAGGGTACATTCACAACTTCAACAACCTAAAAAAAGAATAAAATTCCCAACATTAACCCATGATAGGAGTGTTCAACTTCCTTTTGATCAGTGTTCTAAAAATTGCCCTGCCGCCTAGGCACTAGGCGCCAACCAACCGCATCGAAAACATATTAATCGGCCAGCCTAGGCAGGATTAAGTGGCCCAGGCGCCGACTAATCGGTCGAATCGTCTAGGCGCCAAGGAAATAGTGCATGGTTTTTATGATTTTTTTTTAGTTTGGGCTTCTAAATTTAAAGATCAATTAAAAAAATTAAAATGTAACCTTTTTTGTGATGGACTTAAGTTTTATAAGCCACAAACTTTGGTCCAACAAGAAAATCAATTTGTTGGCTTGCCCTAGAAGCTAGCATCAAATTTCATCTTCATCGTACTACAAGTTCATATCGGTGTGAAAGATATTGGAATGCATTTAAAGGAGTAAGCTTAAACTATAAGTCTTTAATTAAAGTACTGATTTTTAAAGTTTATATTCATATTACTAACTACAACATTTAATTTCTCCTTTTTTTCAAGACTCATACAAAGAAAAGAAATAGGTTGGATGTCAACAAGTTGAACAATCTAGTGTTTGTCCAATTTAATGCTAGATTGTTGAACAAACAAAAAAGAGAGAAAGAAATAAATATCGATGTCCTTCTTGCAAAAGATACTTCAAATGCACAAGGTTAGATCAGTGTTCGAAAAAACGCTCTAGGCGGCCGCCTAGGCGTTAGGTAGCCATCGGCCGCCCCGGAAACCCAATCTACAGCTAACCTAGGCAGAAGAACCGCCTAGGCAGTCCTGTGCGGCGCTAGGCCCGCACAGTGGCCCCAAGCGTCGTGTCGCGTGCGATTGCGCCGGAGGCGTCTCACGACGCATAGAGTGTCGCAGGACCATGCCTCCGGCGTCGGAGGCATCACCAGAGGAATCCGACGCCGCCGGAAGTCTCCGGCGACAAGTCCAACGACACTGGACCCTCCCGCGCCACCGGCAGCAATGTTTTTTTTTTAATTTTGTTATTTATATTTATTATTTTATTTAATTTAAATATTTCCTCAAATAAATAGTTAATTAGATTAGATTCTCAAAATCCTAATTAAATTATATAAAAAATTATATAAAAAATATATTTAAAATTAAAATTTTTTATAAATTTTATTAATTATAAATCTTATTAAATATCCTATATTTAAAATCATATTTTTATTCAAATTTTATATTTAAAATTTTAATAATTCTAATAAATTTTATTAATTTATATAAATCAAATTTATATTCTGATAATTTTATTTTACTAATTTATATATTTTTTTATTTATTAATTTCAATAATCTAAGTCTTAAAATTCAAATATTTTATATTTTAATATTTTATATATAAATTAAAATTATATCTTAATTATTTAATATATAATTATATCTTAATTATGTTGATACCAATTAATCCGCTTAGTGCCGTCTAATCCCGCCTAGGCGGCTTAGGCGCTAGGCACTGGTCTGGCACCCGACTAACGCCTAGCGAATTTTAAAACCATGGGTTAAATTGTGAATGGCGGGGAAGATGATGAAGTTGAACAAGGTTTCTGGATTACTTGACAAATGGTTGATGAAACAACGAGAGTAAATGAAAATCTACTACCCCGAGAGTGAGAGAATGTTAAATATATAAAAATTGGAAGGTCTTTTTGCAAAAACACCACCACCACTTGTATATTTTGTTTTTGTTTTTCCTTTTCCTCTTCTCCTTGCGCTGCAACCCAGATCGCGAAAAGGTCTTCCCCTCTACTCTTCGTAACCGCCGCAGAACCATCCCCCTCTTCCTCTTCGCACGCCCCAACGCCACCTTCTCCACGCAAGCAAACCGACGAAGCCTTCTTCTCCTTCTCCTCCCTCAATAGAAGCCGAGCGCCTCAATTCCTCTTCGTTCTTATTCCTCACACGATTTCTACTTCCTTTCTTGCGCCGATCGCCGACCTTGGGAGGGCCGACATCCCTTCCTCTCGCCGGCGCCGTTGTGGTCTTCGCCTGTCGCCGTCACTCCTCCCCTCCAATCGTTGCAAGCTCCGACGCTAGTCAAAAAGGGGTGGAGACGCAAAATTAGGTAAGTGATCTTAATTAGGGTTCATATTGGAGTAGTTTCTGTTCTCGGATGAGTTGGATCACTAGATGGATGGATTTCATTTTTACTTGCCCTGTAGACTTGATACCAAATTCTGTTTCTGATGAAATTCATACTGTGTTGGATGTGTAAATGCTGGTTTAGGATGTTACTCATGTAGTATACATGCTGTGAACTCATTGTTTCAGACATGCAAATCTGTGTACATGCTGTGAATTTAGTGTTTACACATGTAGTGTATAGTGTATATGTGTAAATTCTGCTTCACTAGTTGCCAATATCAATGGTGCCGTGGGTTGCAATGTTGGACTTTAGGCTATATTTTATTATTATTATTTTTTTTTGAGGGATCAGTGTTGTGCTAATATTGGAGTCGAATTTATGATTAAATCCAATCTAATCGGGATAGATTGGATTAGGATTAGTGACGGGTTAAATTAAATTTAAACATGGAATGGAATTGAGAGTAACTAGAATTAATCATGAATTAGGATTAATTAATGACCGATGCTTTTACAGATTTATCCTTATTGATTGGGAGATTTGTTCTAACTACTTGTTGTATATTACAATTAGTTAAAGTATACATATTGCTACAAGACCTCAATTTTGATACGGGACTTCGGAGGTGGGATCTATTTCAGAAACGATCTACATTAAAGGCGAATACTTCTTGCTTGATTCCTTAGCTCCATTTATCTTTAAATGCATGGTTATCATGTTATCTGAGTAGGTTTATTTACCTAGCTCTACTTTATTTATTTTCCTGCTTGATACTTTTCTTTGCTTAACCTTTGAGTTAAAAATCCAAATTTTCAGTTATACGGTCTCGACTCTTTTTTTTTTATCCGAAGAGTACTGCTAGTACGCGGATACTTTAGAAATATCATGTAACCTATCTAGGGTTTGGTTGGTATTAGATATACTCTACCAATAGATTAGTTGCATGTTTGTTTGTTATGGTTCTGATTTAGGTGCATGTGTTTCTTATTGATTCCATGATGGTTGACCTAGTTGTGTTTATGCATTTTGGTATCATGCACCATGTTGCATTTGTTGTATGTTGGTGATTATCGGCTTCCTTGTGATAAGTCCACCGTCAATCATATAGTGGTTTGCCCACTCAACCACTCGGAATAATAGTAGTTGTCAGAGTGTGAGCGGTCGTAATGTCGTGCTACTCTCAACCACTCATAAGTAGTGGTAGTTGTTGGAGTAGTAGCTGGCGGTGACATCCCCCCCTCCCCCTCCCCCCTGTCATTTATAAGGGATAGGTAAAGCAGTTGTGCTCCCCCGTTGGGTACTAAAGCGGTTGTGCTTCCATGGGATCTTTGATATAGAGTGATTGTATTCTCCCTTTTCTTGAGGTTAGGGATTGAGATTGTTCTCCCAGCATCCTGTCCACTCAGTCACTCATAGGAGATAGATGTGAGTGTGTACAGTTGTCACAACCCTTGCCCAGTCAGTCACGTAGATATGTGTGATGGTTGTAGAATGGTGTGTATGAGTAACACAGGTCATTGCATCATTTGCATACGATGCATCTTGCATTTCTTTAAGCTATGATTGTTGCATTTGATTGGCATGCATATATGAGCTTGATTTGCATTTTTTATTTGACCTAGATCTACTTAGTAGTATGCGCAGCTTATTGATTTGGTATAGGGATTTCTGAATGCCCCCACATGTTATATGGATTGTCAAGTATGCTTATGCATTGATTTATGCTCTTCTTCCGGAGACCGTGTACCTTGTTTCTATCTGCTTGATTTACTTTATTTACACCATGCATTTATCTATTCACTATACCCGCAGAGTTTGTGCCCGGACTCACCACCCCTTGCTTCTATTTTTGTTTCAGGTAGTCGATAGCTGCGACTCGTGCCAGCAGGAGAGGATCTATCTGCCAGTCCCCAGTCTTGGGTATTTTTGGTTGTTTCGTATTTTATATTTTTTTTAGTTGACTTATAGATGTGTCTTTAATTAACTTATATTTATTTTTGTGGACTTTCGGTTTGACGCATTTATTTTACAGAGTTTATTATACTTAGTATGTATTTTTGTGGATATTAATAACTGTGTGGATTTGAATTTTATTATTTTATTACTATTGTTGTCATCCGTGTTGACTGTGTATATATACTGTGTTGAGATGATATAGACAAAATTTAGATTGTCTGCATACAGGGGAAATGTTGCCCATTTTTCAAGCAAGCATGAACCTCTGGGGGCGTGACAAAGAACTTCACAAGGATGATTTTGCATCCGAAGAAGAGGAGGATCACAATGATGATATTGAGTTTGTTTCCGATGAAGAATAAATTGTTGAAAATTATGGGGAAGAAGTACAATAAATTTGTAATATTTTATTAGTTGTGTAATTTTGAACTTATTTTAAATTTGATTTTGTGCTGGAGTTATAGACTATAATTTATTATGTAATTTATATTATTACAATAGATTCCGTCTAACAGCGACTAGTCCCGGCCTAGGCGCTAGGCACTGGTCTGATGCCCGACTAACAATCTGATTCGCGCCTAACGAATTTTAGAACCTTGCTTTTGATTAAGTTATCAGGTTGTTCATATGTATTCTCCCAGAAACCTTCCAATATGGAGATGATAGTTAGTAATACTTTCTTATTTTTAGCAACACCAATCGATTCTTCTTATCTTCTCAAGATGAATGTTCGATATAGAAGATTTCGAGATCAAAAGCAGATGATTAGAGAATCAGTGGAAGAAGCGTACATAGGTATTGAGCTGGCGGACGAAACTGGAGAAATTGTTGTGCTTGAAGAACTTGGGTAGGAGGTCCCTGGCGAATTCGGTGGTATTCCACACCACGAAGCTGTCGTTGGTAGGCCCCCACGACACGACGGCGTCCGTCGCCGGGTCGTCCACCATCTCGTACGTCTTGCTCAGGAACGGGGGCGGGGCACCGCCACTAAGAACCTCTTTGGCCGTCGTCTGGGATGCTTCCTTCGCAGAGGCTCCGTCCCACTCTCCTCCAGCGCCCTCCATGCCTCCCGGAAGAATCGAAGGGCGGGTTAGGGTTGAAGAAGAGAGATTAGATGTTTTCTAGAATTAAGGCCGGAGAGCGGAACCGAGAATGGTTTTTTATTTTATTTTATTTTATTTTTATATTGAAATAAGGCACTGCTCCTCTCCCAGGAGACAAGTTCGCTTCAGAATTCGCATCGCGAGCGTCGAACGGAGCAGCTCTGGTTCACCGACGATCGAGATTCGTACTGGGATTAGACGGACCCTGTCCCGGTCCCGGTCCCGCTCAGCGAGAGAGACGTCTGACGGCTCGTTACATTACCGGGATTTTCCCCTGGGATGCGATGAACAAATAGGTCTCACAACACAATCTTATCCAGGGGCCCCAACAGACACAATCTAATTGTCAAACATTCTCTCAATGTAAATAGCTGGAGACAACATCTCTCAATCGCCAATCTAAAGAAAAAAAAATTTGCTCTCCCTTGGGTTTTTACCCTAAGCTACTCCTCACACGAAGCACGTAATGATCCCTTCATCGTTCTTCCTCTGTTTAGTAGCCATAACCTGCCGTCAAACAACTCGTAAGGAGATCATACAACTTGTTTCTAATCTTGTTTCAGTGTCGGATACCTGAGTTGTCCATTGGGTTCCCTGCCGGCACGGGCTCGGGTTCCTTGATGTCGACAACCACCACATCGGAAGTGAGGAAAGTCTTCGCTACCGAAGCAGCATGCTCCAAACAACACCTCACAACCTGTTTTCAAGTATAGCACTTATGAGCATCAATGAGAGTAATAGAATACTGCTCGTATGAAAAGAAACAAACCTTGGTGGGGTCGATTATACCCACAGCCATCAAGTCCTCGTATTTGCCAGTCGCGGCGTTGTAACCAAATTTGAAGTTATCATTTGACAAGACCTAAAGGTTGAGAAATCAAACATGGGGGGTGAAAAATAGCTTTGGCAAATCAATGGATCGCATACCTTTTCGGTGACTACACTTCCGTTGACACCAGCATTTTTAGCAATCAACTTCAGAGGGTAGCTCAAAGCCCTCTTTACTATATCTGCCCCGACCTGCAAGTTGTATCGCAAGGAAAGATTTAGCATAGAAGACCTCGACGTGATTCGGGTTGCCCGTGCACATGAATGAAGCATTTCTATGCAGGAGGAACGCTTGCCTTTTGCTCATCATTCTCGAGAGAGTCCTTGATGGCATCGACTTTCAGTGAAAGCCTCAACAAAGTGCAACCACCACCAACTACAATACCTTCCTCGACGGCAGCCTGAACATAAAGCACAAAAGGTGATTAGACTACAATCTTAAAGCATAGAGCATACTAAGCCATAAAATTCACCTTCGTAGCATTCAGAGCATCTTCAACTCTCAATTTCTTCTCTTTTAGTTCTGTTTCGGTCTGTGCTCCAACCTGCACGAGTTTGAGAAGCAAAGCAAAATAAGCCAGTCAAACATTGAGGCATATAAGCACAAAAAAAGAAACTAAAAGCAAGCTTCAGCCTACCTGAATGACAGCAACACCACCAGATAGCTTTGCTATTCTCTCGTTGAGCTTTTCCTTCTCATACTCTTGCTCGGCGACCTGTGTATATTAAAAGCAGTTACTCATTTAGAATTTTTTATTATGTAAAATAAAGTATATTTTTTCCCTAGAATCCAACCTCAATCAGGTTTCTGATCTGTGCAACTCTTTTATTGACCTCCTCCTGAGTACTCCCATCACCGACTATGGTGGTTGAATCCTTAGTAAGCACAATCTTGGCAGCAGTACCCAAGACCTCTTTGTCAGCTTTATCCAGGGAAAGGCCAACCTCATCTCTGATCACAGTACCTGCATAAACAAAATCAGATGAGAATCTTCAAAAGAATAATGCATTGCAAGCGGAATATATGGTAGCTAAATTATATGAAGAAAGCAAATAAATCAACCTCCAGTCAGTATTGCGATGTCATCAAGGTACTGACTTTTGCGCTCCCCAAATCCAGGGGCTTTAGTGCAGCAATCTTTAATGCCCCTCTTAATTTATTGACAACCAGCGTTGCTAGAGCTTCTTGTTCAATATCCTCTGCAATTATGACGACTGGGTACCCCCCTCTTATAGCATCTTCCAAGACATTGACAAGATCTCTTGCGTTTGTGATCTTCTTGTCAACAAGAAGCAACTGAAAAATACAAAATATAAGTTAATGCAAGCCTGCATTCAATCGTACACTAACCTGGGAAATGAACTTTCCATGACAAATATAAATATATATATATAAACTCGTGATGAAATTAAACCTTGCAATTCTCATACTCAGCAGTCATCTTTTCACTGTCAGTCACAAAGTATGGGGAAATTGCATTCCCTCAACAACATAGAGATTATTTTCAGCACTTTTCCCTTCTTCAAGAGTAACTACACCCTTCCTCCCAACCTTGCTCATTGCGTTGGCAATCATATTTCCAATTTCATAATTGTTACCAGCACTAACAGCAGCAACATCTGCAAGTTCATTGTCTTCAACCTGCATCACAAGATTGAATAATTCAAACTAGCAATATCATTGATAACTTAATTTCTAGTTAGTCTGATTTCACATTTGGAGATGACTGATACAATCTGACAAAAAACTCAGCCTACCTCCTTAGACATCTTCTTAAGTTCAGCAACTAGAGCTTTGGCAGTTTTTTCAATACCACGGGTAATCTGAACAGGATTAGCACCAGCTGCAACTACCTGCAAGAGGTACACATAAGTGACCAGTTGGGACAATTAATCCACAAGCTGCTACAGACTTTTATCAGGATGGTGTACCTTAACACCTTCGGCGATCATTCCTTGAGCAAGAACAACAGATGTAGTTGTCCCATCCCCGGCCAAATCATTAGTCTTGGCAGCCGCTTGCCTTACTAGTTTGGCACCAATGTTCTCTACAGGATCCTCCAACTCAACCTATTTTCAATTGGAGTTACAATGGATCAATATCACATAAACATAATAAATATCAAACAAGGAGTAAAGCATCTATTATCAAATTGTTTTGCCATCAAATGGACAAAAAAGTGATGATTCCACTTGTGAAGGGTAGCAACTATAATATTATGGGTAGAATAATCAGCTACACAGATAGTCATGCTGCCAATACACATCAATCAAAAACATTTCCATGGAATTCAAGCAGCACAAATAAAATTGCACTACACAATGTTGCTTATTCAGATGTATCAACAGAAAGGCCAACATCTACGTCGCATCTATATCAGAAGGTACATTATTCAATGAAACGAGCAGTATTGCATAGTATACCATCCAATATAATTTCTCTCTTGCAACTGCGAGAATGCATGAGTTCCCAACATGACATTTGTATGCTTGCAAAGGACCATGTAAATTTAGCAAGAAATATTTCAGGGCTTGTTTGTCTTCAAGAGAAGTTAAAAAGCAGTGAGAAAAGAGAGACTTCTGTATCAAAAAATACAGAAAATATTAACTAGCATAGGCCACGCCACCTTAACTAACATGGATCATGCTATTGGCATGTCATATCATAGACAAGTTGTCAGGAAAAAAGCAAAACCAAATATGAAATTCACAGAAATGAATCATTCATAAGGCAGGGATATGAGTTAATAATCACTATATCACACGAAGTGAGGAGAGCAACATGATAAGTTAGGTATCATCAAGTGAAGGATTTCCTACCTCTTTTGCTACTGTAACACCATCATTCACAATCTTAGGCGATCCATACTTGCTTTCCAAGACAACATTCCTGCCCTTTGGGCCAAGAGTAACCCCGACAAGATCAGCAAGCTTGTTTACGCCAGTCTGAAGACACCAGAATGGAGTATTAGAATTAAAAAAGAACATATTTAGGACTCAATAAGACATGCAGTTGGAAATATTTACTATCCATATAACATACTTGTAACTTTTTAATTGCCGAGCCATCTTTATTGAAGTATAATTCCTTGGCCATGGCATTAATCTTAAAGTTGTCTCTTCTCAGAGAACTGAAGCTTTGCCTCCCGCTACTGATGACTAAACTAGGTGATATAGAAGCAAGAGAAGAAAGCTTCTGTCTAGAAGCTAACTTCTTGTCTGCTCCAAAGTTTCCAGGAGAAGCAATAGCACCAGAAGTAGACATAGCATAGAAAGTTGAAGCCATTGTCTGTTGATAAGAAATATATCATATTATCTCAAAAACAATGGGGAAAATTCTAAAATTTCCAACGACATTGTTTAAAGGGTATCTAAAAACATATGAAATCAGGTTGACAGAGGCATCTAGTGGTCCAGGAATGATCAGCAAACATTTATTTATTTATTTATTTTGTGGTTCATAGAAGGATCTCTAGCAGTGTAATATCATTCCACCATCAAAATATTCAAATTTCGCACGACAGAAGCAGAATACTATATTTAACAATGTATAGATTAAAAGAAAGTGGTAGACACAGCACAATACTAAAAAGCAAAAAGAGATAAAGTGCAAAAATGTTTCCTACTGAGCCAAGTAACATTACTGAGTAATATATCCGCTAAATTCGTTTCATTTTACTCAAGAAGCAGCGATTTCATTACGAAATTCAAGCACCAATACCCTCTGCAATCAGATGCAACAAATTTGTAACTTTTAGAATCATAAACAAGCCGTAAACATTTCCCAAAATATCGCCAATAAACAAAACATACATTAAGTCTCTAACAGTGAGCTGAAATGGCAAAAGAATCAAATTTTGTTTTTGGGGTCAAGAAAGTTTAGGAAAAGGATCCGAACCGCAACCCAGAAGGCTGACCAGCTCAAGCGTCCGGTCAAACTCTACAAGCAAACAAGCTAAAAGGCCGTGCAAGCACTAAGCACCAGGTCTCACCAATCAATAAACGTCGAAAAGAAGAAGGAATCAGAGAAGGTGAGGAAGCAAAAAATCTCACCTCAAACGCGAACCTGGAGACCTGGATACAGTGGGATTCAAGTAAGAGTTCCTCCGCCGGCAACGCCGATCGAAAGGGTAGGCGGATGTGGTTTTATGGAAGAGTTTTCGTTTCGCTTCAGCTCGAGAAGCTTCGGAACCATCTCGGCCGTTGGATTTGAGAGACAATCACGACGGATTGGCAGACCTATGACCTATCTAGAAAAGTAAAGAAATTATTAATATTTTACGATTTAGGATTGAGTTGAGAAAATATTATTTATATAGAGAATTTACACTATTATAATTTAATTTAATTTTTTAGCAAAAATCAAAAGATTTTTTTTATTTACTGAATCGTGAAAGGACATTTTATATTAATTATTATAAAAAAAACATAGAATCTTTTTATAAAATGATACAATTATCTTTCATTATAAATACTAATTATTATTATTATTATTATTATCTCTCATATTTTTTCCATCTAAAATAACATTTGTAACCATAACAAATTCATAGCTAATTCATAACTACAATAATTTTGTAATAATTATGATATGATAATGATATAATTAAACTGACATATAATTGTAGTACCTATGGAACTACAACTAAGAGTAGCCAATTAAAATATTGATAAAGGATTTTCATATCATTCTCATTAGTTTATCAATTAGATCATAAACGAACTTAACGATTTTCTCCATAGCTAACCATCTTAGATTCAAGAAAACATCCTTTTCAAGGGTTACAAAAGCACTTAGTCCTTTTTATTAATTTTTTTTTTTTCATATTGTAGCTGCTACGGTTGCATAGCTACTATAACTATAATAACAATTATAGCAATTAAGAAATCATAGATGTTACAGTATTGTAATAATTATGAAATCGTAGTTGCTACAATTACAATATTAAAGCTACTACCACTGCAATTCATACACAAGAGAGATCAAGAATTGAATTTTTAATTGCAAGAAGAGTAAATTGAAAGAATAAGTTGCTTCCTCATAAATCTTAAAGTCTAAACTTGTTAATCCTATTCTTGATCTATCAAGAATAGTGTGTCACCAATGAAAACTAACATAGCAACAATATGGGTGGGCCGAAGACTTGAAGCTAGTTAGGATGCTCATCGGAAACTGCCTGCGAAGGAAACCAAAAGAGATCAGAAGCATGGCCAGGGGGTCCCCGCACAGGCACTCCGACACTCAAGTTAGACAATCTTAAAGTGAGGAAGTAGAAAAAGGAGATTTTTTTCATACCTACGTCATGGAAGAGGGACCCTTATATATATGTGTACCTTTGGTGACCCTCCACTGTCAAGGTGTCACATCCACATGTAACAAGGAAATGACAGAATGAACTGAGCAGGTCAGTGTTTAGGCTATTAGGCCACCGAACAACTACGTATTGGGCCTACAAACTTACTGAGCAGCTAATCTTGTCAGAGAAGCATGTCAGTTTTTAAGGAAGTGATAAAATGATGTCATCCTAGTCTTAATCAAGATGACAGACATGATGATTCCCTGGAAGTTAGTTCACAATAAAAATAAAAACATCAACATGAATTAAATGAAAAAGGAAATAGGCCAGATAGTTACTTGATTTGCAATCAGGAAGGTTGTTAATCCAAGACAAAATATGGCTCGATTCTCCTAAATAACTCCTTCTGGTGGAGAGGCTTCTTACACAAAAGTAGAACTCAGAAAACAGAGAAAAACTAAAATGAAATTCGAGTACAGTGGATTGTTATTTTGGAATTGAGCTCTGGGGGTCTATTTACATCCCTGGTCAACTTTATCTGAATGTTGACGTGACACAACAGGGGCGTCCGAGTGATTGGGGGTGTCTGACACGTGGCTTGGAAGTTATCCATTTCGCAACGTTCGCAAAAGACTAATCTGTGGATATAAATCACTTCTCGGGCTCCTATATGCACTGGGACGTCCGGGAATAGGGGTGCCCTCATTCTCGGCGCCTTAAGGCATACGGGCGCCCGAGAACCCGGGCACTTTAAAGCATAGGGGTGCGGCGGGCGCCCAAATAGCTTTGGTCAGCTCCTTGATGACCAATCTCTAGCGGGTCTTCTTGAGTGATTTTCGAGTCTTCCAGAGTCTGGCTCACCCGAACCCTTCTCCAGCCTTCTCGTCGAGTGTGCTTTCCCCCGGCTTCTTGTTCCTCAGATGTCGTACGCATCCTTCTCGCTCCACCGGTGTACTCTTCCGTATAACTCTGCATCCCTCGGATGCATCGAGTATGTCGGCTCCCTTCTCGTGACATCCTTTTCGACCGCTGCGTCTTCCGCTCGACTTCCTGCACTTCTAAGCTTCTACACACTTAGATACAGGGATCAAAACACAACAGGACCTAACTTAACTCGGTTGACCACATCAAAACCTATCTGGGATACTTATACTGTGATTTAGCCCAGGCTTTTTGGTAGAGTGGAATTCAAAATGACTGTAGTCATTATGCATTAACGGTTAGGATCTCATCTCACCTTTTATATTATTTTAGATCCGACGGCGAAAATGCCAACAGTAGAATATAATATCCCTTTCTGCCTAGGTTTACCCTAGTTTTTCCCACGTCTCTTCATCCTATTTTCTACTCCTCTCTTTCCGGCGATACTTGTCGCTCTCCGACGCCAGTTGTAACTCTCTTCGAGCATAAGTCCTTTCTCTTCGTCCCCCTTCTTTGTGTGATTATTGCAGCTGCTCAGATCAACCATGGCGGAATAAGCTCCATGAGGGTTCCTGGTTTATGGTACACAGTGATGGCATCGGATATAAACGGGGATGAATTCTAGGCCATCAGAATGGAGTGTGAAATCCTCGAGGATCATCTGATGCTCATCCCTAGTACAATAAAGCATCCCCATTTACCTCCACCAAGATATATCACCATCTTTAGAAATCAAATCCTAGCAGGCCTACAGTTTGTAATCAGGAAGGTTGCTAATCCAAGACAAAATGTAGCTCGATTCTCCTAAATAACTCCTTCGGGTGGAGAGACCTCTTACACCAAAGTAGAACTCAGAAAACAGAGAAAAACTAAAATGAAATTCGAGTACAGTGGATTGTTATTTTGGAATTGAGCTTGGGGTCTATTTATATCCCTGGTCAACTTTATCTGAATGCTGACGTGACACAATAGGGGCGTCCGAGTGATCAGGGGTGCCTGACACGTGGCTTGGAAGTTATCCATTTCGCAGCATTCGCAAAAGACTAATCTGTGGATATAAATCACTTCTCGGGCGCCTATATGCACTGGGACGTCTGGGAATAGGGGTTCCCTCATTCTCGGGCGCCTTAAGGCATACGGGCGCTCGAGAACCCGGGCGCCTTAAAGCATAGGGGTGCGGTGGGCGCCCAAATAGCTTTGGTCAACTCCTTGATGACCAATCTCCTACGGGTCTTCTTGAGTAATTTTTGAGTCTTCCAGAGTCTGGCTCACTCGAACCCTCCTCTAGCCTTCTCGTCAAGTGTGTTTCCCCCCGGCTTCTTGTCCCTCAGACGTCGCACGCGTCCTTCTCGCTCCACCGGTGTACTCTTCCGCATAACTCTGCATCCCTCAGATGCACCGAGTATGTCGGCTCCCTTCTCGTGACATCCTTTTCGACCGCTGCGTCTTCCGCTCGACTTCCTGCGCTTCTAAGCTTCTACACACTTAGATACAGGAATCAAAACACAACAGGACCTAACTTAACTCGGTTGACCACATCAAAACCTATCTGGGATACTTACACTATGATTTAGCCCAGGCTTTTTGGTAGAGTGGAATTCAAAATGACTGCAGTCATTATGCATTAATGGTTAGGATCTTATCTCGCCTTTTATATTATTTTAGATCCGACGGCGAAAATGCCAACAGTAGGATATAATATCCCTTTCTGCCTAGGTTTACCCTAGTTTTCCCACGTCTCTTCATCCTATTTTCTACTCCTCTCTTTCCGGCGATACTTGTCACTCTCCGACGCCAGTTGTAACTCTCTTCGAGCATAAGTCCTTTCTCTTCGTCCCCCTTCTTCGGTGTGTGATTGTTGCAACTGCTCAGATCAACCATGGCGGAATAAGCTCCATGAGGGTTCCTGGTTTGTGATACACAGTGATGGCATTGGATATAAACGGGGATGAGTTCTAGGCCATCAGAATGGAGTGTGAAATCCTCGAGGATCATCTGATGCTCATCCCTAGTACAATAAAGCATCCCCATTTACCTCCACCAAGATATATCACCATCTTTAGAAATCAAATCCTAGCAGGCCTACGGTTTCTCATACATCCATTAATTGTAGATATCTGTAAATACTTTCATATTTTCCTATCTCAATTAGCACCCAATGTCATTAGGTATCTATGTGGGGCAATAGTAATATTTACCATGTACCAAATTCCTTTAATCCTAGGATTTATTTTTTCTATTATATGAAGAGGTACGAAGTAGAGAGTTTTTATTTCCAAGCACGTCTGAAGTTGGCCCTCTTCAGAGAAGCTCCATCTTCATTGAAGGGATGAAAGTATCACTATTTCTTCCTCCAACCTTTCCCAACCCCGGAATGGTCGCTCGATCGGATTAAAGAATTGCTCGATCACCCCCTTATTGAGAAGAATTTTAAGAGTAACCCTATGTTTATTGACGCCTACTTAAATTTGGCCAATCGACGTTTTGATGTCATCACCATGGGTTTTTGGTTGCTTTTGGCCTGAGCACCATCCCACATGGGTTGTCGTGCGGCTCCTTTGGTAAGTTCTTTAATGTTTTTCCTTTATTTTTTTATCTAATTGAGACTATCTACTTGTCTTATATAACTGTAAGTATGATGAAGGTAAAGCTTTACGAGGACTTAGGTCTCGATAACGCAGAGATTGAGACTAGGGGAGCGTTCGAGCTGGCCAAGAAGGATTATACCCTAGAAGAGCTCGCCACTCAGATGGAAGAGGGCACTGGGTCTCAAAATATGCCGCCTCCTCCTTCAAAGAAGAAGTCCACCGACCAGACAAAATCCTCGAAGGCAACGGGAGTGAGGCGCCTCTTCAAGTGAGGCTTAAAAAATAGAAGTCAGATGCGTCGCCCGCTGATCGACACAAGAGCAAGTCTCGCCGACCAGACACCCCTCGACCCCTGTCGACCTCGGGGTCATCTAAAGTGCCGCGATCGGAGTTATCGAAGACTCAACTCCCACCTATCCCTCCATCTTTTGCTATGTTTACTCTGAAGCGTTGACGAAAAAAGGAAAGGAATCAACCATGAAAACTTATCCTTGGGAGAAGGGAAGAGAAAGGTGAAGGAAAATAGATAAAAGCAAGGGAACGACAAAGAGGAAGGGAAAGAAATACTTCGACGGCCTCACAGTCATGGATGCCAACAGTGTCACCGGCGCAGATCTGTCCCTGTTCACCACACACACCCCTGCGAGCACACCAAATCCATGACTACTAATGTATTGAGGAGAGCACACTTGTGTGGAGCGGTCGTCGTCAATGTCGCGATGGTCGGATCAAGATCAATTGTTGTTGTTGAGCTTCTAGTTGTTGCTATTAAGGTGGAAATAGATCACATGGGCTCGAGCATGGAGGATGAGAGGGAGCAGTGTTGCTTGGCCTTTGACTCCATGCAAGCAAGCGGCTACTCTCTTCCGTATGGGATTTCGAAGACAGAGAGGGATCACATGGGCTCGAGCATGGAGGAGGAGAGGGAGTAGAGTTCCTTGGCTTTTGTCTCCAAGCCGACGAGCGACTTCTCTCCTCTATACATGATTTCGAAGACAGAGGGGAATCACATGGGCTCGAGCATGGAGGAGGAGAGGGAGTAGAGCTCCTTGGCCTTTATCACCACACCGGCTAGTGGCTTCTCTCCTCCGTACATGATTTCGAAGATAGAGGGGTCATTGTTGGATCACTACACTTGCTTCATCGCCTACCCCGCGGTGCTATTGTGGGGGCATTTGAAGTATGCTCTTGGATGCTTAGCCCCGAGGATCTTCTTTTGACTGTAACCTCGCAGCGAGGCCTCATGAGATGAGGTTGAGCCTGGCCCACGTGTAAGAACTCGCCATTGACTTGCAGCGAGGTTGATCCTGTCCAGCAACCTGTAGCAAGCCAACAAGACCGAGACTTGAGCAACAAGGCCGCGTCTTGCTCGTGACACAATGAGAACAGATGGAAAGTGGTGTTCCATCCATTTTTGGGTGGATGCGAAAATAAGCAAAATGTGATCCGCTGTGAATTTAAAATTCATCCATCATATTTTTGTGTGTGTGAGTAAACAAGGGAAGAGACATCAATTGACGTGTAATCAATCATTTTTAACGTCTGCGCTTCGGAGTAAACAAGGCCTTAGCGACTTCGACAAAGGAGGTGGAAATGGTGGAGCCAACGGCTCCGTCACCTTCCCCAACCATATCTCATCCCAGCCAGCCCTCTAAGGGCAACGAGGTGATGGGTGCATCACCAACCTGGTCCTCAAGGGAGCCTCCGATCGAAGAAACGACTATAGGGCCCATAATGGCTCCTATCTTTCCTCCTCGAAGCCCCAATCGGCAACGGGGCATTTTCAATATGGTCATGCCGTCTAGGCTGCTTAGCTCTTCAAGACGCACATCTCAGTAGAGGATCAACGGACCCCCATCCAACTAGTCAAGCTTTTTGGCCCTTTGGTGGAGGCTTGGGATACTAGTGTCCAGGGCACTTGTGAATTAGGCCCGATAGCGAAGGTAGATCATTTTGCCACTGAGATTATGAAGGTACTTAGTTTGTCTTGTTTATGTGTTATCGTGAGCTTTGTCTAACTTTGTTTTTCCTCTTTCTTTTTTGCAGATTTAGGTGGCCATCTAGGACATGTGTCAATGGCTAGTTAATAACGTGCATGCCCATGCCCATGGTAGAACAGAGGGTGACGACCTTTGAAACCTAGTTGGGCAGAACTCAACAGCAAATCGATGATGGCAACTCCTCTACTGAGGAGTTGCACGAATTGAGTTCTCAACTGGAAATGAGTCGCCGGGATACTGACGAGGCTCTTGTCTGGGCTAATATAGCTAAGCAGGAGAAAGAGAGCCCGGCACAAAAACTCAAAACTATTGTAGCAATCTAGGTACCTTGGGTTTTGATGTTTGGGCAAAGGTTTAAATTAGGTTTATTGTTGTATTTGATATGCATTGTGAGAATGCAGGATATAGGTACAACAAGAGAAAAGTCCAAGTGAGATCTTGGCAAAGGAAGACCCGACAATAAGGACCGAGGCCGAAGGAAGCTCCAGAAGACAAGTGGTGAAGGATGGGAAGGCATCCGAGGGACGCGAGATTGATGAAGGAGGCTAGAAGGCTAGGTTTAGGTTGGTGATAACTGCTATTTTATTGATTATTTCAGGCTCAAAAATCCATGTTCGACTCATATTTTACATGCTTAATCTTGAGTACCCTAGGTTCCATGTATTAATTCTATTTTGGGTTTAATTACAAATCTTTGAGATTTTGAGATGTTTTGGTATCCAATTTAAAACTGACTTTTGTAGGCTGAAGGAACACGGACCTAGGTCAAGTTGGGTCAAGGTTGGGTCAGAATTGGGCTCAGATCAAGACGATCAAGCCTTAGAAGACTATGGGTCGTTCGATTCAGAAACGGCTAGATCTGAGCCATCTGTGAACTGTAGATCAATCCGAGCTAAGGATAAGGCTAATCACGAACCCAGATCAAGATCTAAAAGTTTCATTCAAATCAGAGATCATTCAGCCATCAGATCAAGCTCAAGAGGATCTAGACCGTCCATTCAACGATCTTGTAGATCTGGGGCATCCGTTGCAAATCTGAAAGATCCGAGCTACTAAGAGGCAGATCCTGACCCATGATTGAGATCTGGAGAGTTTGGGTTCAATCTGAAGAGATCTGACCGTTGGATGAAGCCAAATCGATCTCAGCCGTCCGTTGCTAAGTATTTAAACTGTTAATTCCCCAAACCTGAGTCGTCGTCGCGTCTTCACCACAATCTCCGTTTCTTGGTGTTCTTCATTTTTCTTCAAGTTTTCTTCATTCGATCGCGCGACCCATCAAATTCAAGCTTGGTTTGAGTTCCAGATCATCAGGCTCGCATCTCCACAAGGTTTTCTAATCAAATCATTGCTGAGAAGAGCTAGGGGAGGGTTTCACAAGTTCTGCCATTTTCGGATCGATTCAAGCTTGTCCTCCATCTTCATCAACCGGATGCAAGTCGAAGGGGTTCTTTAAGTTGCTCTGGTGGTTTCTGAATCATCATCGCATTCCATTACATCAAGTTTGAAGAGATCGGAGGATTGGTTCTCTCGACGGCACAATTTGAGCTTGAGCTGAAATTGATTGCGGGAGCTGAGGAGCTATTGATTTGTCGAGCTACGGGGTTCGTAGCTATTTCTTGAGTGACAACAAGAAGGATTCGAACTGAGGGATGAGTTTGATGTTTAGTTTCTGTTAATTTTTGTTTCTGAACATTGTTCTTTCGTTTCTGCATTCTGTATCTGCAAACTTTCAGTTTCTGATCGGTCTGTGCACCGACCCAGGCATCATCTGATCGGTCTGCCGACCGATCAGAAGTGCATCTGTTCGGTCAACCGACCGATCAGTTAACTCTCTGCATCCAATTAAGCCCTGCGTCCGTATTCAACTTGTTTCAAGTTTTTAATTCCGAAGTTAGATACAAATTTTAGTGTACTTTTGAAATTAATATCAGTTTATTCTTCAACCGCGCAAATTCATATCTGCTTGCTCAATTTCTTAGTTGGTTTGAGTTCCAGATCATCAAGCTCGCATCTCCGCAAGGGTTTCTGATCAAATCATCGCTGAGAAGAGCTAGGGGAGGGTTTCACCAGTTTTGCCATTTTCGGATCGATTCAAGCTTGTCCTCCATCTTCATCAACCGGATGCAAGTCGAAGGGGTTCTTTGAGTTGCTCTGGTGGTTTCTGAATCATCATCGCATTCCATTACATCAAGTTTGAAGAGATCGGAGGATTGGTTCTCTCGACGGCACAATTTGAGCTGAAATTGATTGCGGGAGCTGAGGAGCTATTGATTTGTCGAGCTACGGGGTTCGTAGCTATTTCTTGAGTGACAACAAGAAGGATTCAAACTGAGGGATGAGTTTGATGTTTAGTTTCTGTTAATTTTTGTTTCTGAACATTGTTCTTTCGTTTCTGCATTCTGTATCTGTAAACTTTTAGTTTCTGATCGGTCTGTGCACCGACCCAGGCATCATCTGATCGGTCTACCGATCGATCAGGAGTGCATTTGTTCGGTCAGCCGACCGATCAGTTAACTCTCTGCATCCAATTAAGCCTTGCATCCGTATTCAGCTTGTTTCAAGTTTTTAATTCCGAAGTTAGATACAAATTTTAGTGTACTTTTGAAATTAATATCAGTTTATTCTTAAACCGCGCAAATTCATATCTGCTTGCTCAATTTCTTAGTTGGTTTGAGTTCCAGATCATCAGGCTCGCATCTCCGCAAGGTTTTCTGATCAAATCATCGTTGAGAAGAGCTAGGGGAGGGTTTCACCAGTTCTGCCATTTTCGGATCGATTCAAGCTTGTCCTCCATCTTCATCAACCGGATGCAAGTCGAAGGGGTTCTTTGAGTTGCTCTGGTGGTTTCTGAATCATCATCGCATTCCATTACATCAAGTTTGAAGAGATCGGAGGATTGGTTCTCTCGACGGCACAATTTGAGCTGAAATTGATTGCGGGAGTTGAGGATCTATTGATTTGTCGAGCTACGGGGTTCGTAGCTGTTTCTTGAGTGACAACAAGAAGGATTCGAACTGAGGGATGAGTTTGATGTTTAGTTTCTGTTAATTTTTGTTTCTGAACATTATTCTTTCATTTCTGCATTCTGTATCTGCAAACTTTCAGTTTCTGATCGGTCTGTGCACCGACCCAGGCATCATCTGATCGGTCTGCCGACCGATCAGGAGTGCATCTGTTCGGTCAGCCGACCGATCAGTTAACTCTCTGCATCCAATTAAGCCCTGCGTCTGTATTCAGCTTGTTTCAAGTTTTTAATTCCGAAGTTAGATACAAATTTTAGTGTACTTTTGAAATTAATATCAATTTATTCTTAAACCGTGCAAATTCATATCTGCTTGCTCAATTTCTTAGTTGGTTAAGTTCATTCATTGCAATTTCCTAGTTAAGCTTGCTTGGCTAATCCTATTTCATTTCCACTTTATTTCCAATCTTATTTTCACAACAAAACCCCAGTTCTTATTTGAAAACCCCAAAACATTTGACGACACATAAATTCGAGCTTAAATCAAACATTCATTCAATTAGCCCTAGGAAAAACACGACCTGTGGCCCCTTTACTACATTTTTATCTTTGTTAGCAAAAAGGGTTTTTAGCTTTATAAATATCTAAATTTGAGACCCACATTCGTGACATCTATTTTGGGCTTCATCAGTTGGTCGGGCGAGGGCAAGTGCTGAGTGACAATACTCGAGGCTGAAACACTAGGTTTAGAGTTTGAGCAGTCGACTAATGCTTAGATTAGTCGACTGGTAAAGGTCACAGAAAGATCAGTCGACTGATTTTATGATCAGTTGACTGGTGTCGGTTGAAATTCGATCGTTAGGTTGTAACGTTCGAGTTCGGGTCGATCAATCGACTGGTGTTGGCACCAGTCAACTGGTAATGGTTATTTCAGGGATGAGCTCTATTTAAGAGAGCTCGGTTTGGCTAGGCAAATGTTGACGAAATAAGCTTGGGTAAACCTTATTAGTAGTCTACAAGTGCTCAGGTGTCGTTGCAAGGTTTCTCCACCCACAAGGAGCGACACGAGCTAGCCGGAGGCTTTCCAGAGAGTCATCCGCCGACGGATAGGGATCGCCCACCTTACGAACAACCGTGGAGTAGGAGTATCATCTCTGAACCATATAAAAGTTTGGGGTTAGCATTTGTGTTTTTATTTGTAGTTTGTATTTTCGCTTGTGCACGTTAACACTAGTAGAAGAAACGACGCATTGGGGGCAACGGACTATTCACACCCCCTTTAGCCGACGCACCAATCTCCAACAAAACCTTCGAGTCCAAGTTATCTTTGTTGGATCGTGGTCGACCGGCAAGAGGGGGGTGAATTGCCCCCAAAAAATATAAGAAATCTTTTATCTAACTTTGACAATGATATTTGTTAGTCCAAGCAGAAATAATAAACATAAATAAATAAAGCAAACTGAAAGAGAGAGACAATCAAATTTACTTGGTTTGCAACCAGGAAGGTTGTTAATCCAAAGCTGAATATGGCTTGATTCTCCTGAATATATCTCATTTGGGCGGAGTAGCCTCTTACACGTGGAAAGCTTAGAAAAAGAAAAGAAACTATTCTAAACTTGTTTTCTAATACTTGGAATGCAATGAATGAAACAAACTAAGCTTCAAGGTGTTAGAACTTGGATGGCTAGAGAGGGGGGGTGAATGTAGCCAGACACAAACTTTTGGCTCTTTTAAAAGTTTCTGCAATCAGGTTAGTAGCGAAAGCAAAACAAGCAGCAAGAAACAGAAACAAACAGCGATAAACAGAAAACCAAAAACTCTAACACGAGGATGTACAAGGTTCGGGGATAACTTGTCCTTACTCCTTGGCGTGCCCGTAAGGTGGGCGATCCCTTGATCGTCGGCAGATCAAGCCCCGAAAATCTGGATATCAAACACCTCCTTCTCGATGGAGAAACATCTCCACACAGATAGTCTCAAGATTATCAGAAATTAAGCACAGAGACAAAAGAAGGCTTACAGAACGCGAGCAAGCGAAGAAGAGAGTTTACATATCACAACACACAACACAACACCGCCCTGGCAAGAGCCTTCACTCAGCTCTTCCTTCTCACGGTGTCTTCTTGCTGATCGTCTCGCAACCTTCTCCACTAGCTCTCGATTCTCAAGATACAAAGAATCAAACGATGCTCAAGAGTATTCAGCGTGTGCAAGAGTTAGCCAAAGATCAGAGTTCTGCTGAGGCTTCTTCGCTAGCCAACTCTTAAGCCTCTGCCCATCGCCAGGTCACCAGGCGGGTCTCTACAGCTCACCAGCTCATCTGCAACAACCTGAGCTACGACTGACCTCTTCTGACTCCCTGAACCCTCTTCAGCCGAGCTCCAGGTCAGTCGTTAGCTTCACCAGCCGTTGCCAGCTCGCGCCAGAAATCGTTGTAACCTGAGAAGAGAAACAGTTAAACCTGACGGAGAGAAAGTCTCCAGTTGACCCTCCCCCATCGTTTGAATCATCCTGCATTACCTGCACACTTAGCAGACGCTTAGCACAGCAAATCAAAATGAATCAGTAAGTAGCAGAAATGATCAGTAAGCAATCAGAAGTCTGACAGCAGATTTGAATTAAAGTTATCAGATACTGATCGGTCACCAGACCGATCAGTGAAGTCCCTGATCTATCAGGTAAGCTCCTGATCGATCCAGTGACTCCCTGATCAGTCACACTAACTGATCAGGGATGTGGATTGGTCACGGAGACCAATCCACAGCATTGCTGGAGTTTCCTCCAGCTTTCTGTGAATCCCTGGCCTGATCAGTCACCTGACCGATCAGGATGTGCCCTGATCGATCACAGTGACCGATCAGGCCACCTCTGGACCGATCAGGACCCATCCTGATCGGTCCAGGAGGCCTTTGATCGGTCATGGTGACCGATCAAGGGTTTCTCCAGAAACCTACTGTCCCCTTCTCTGATCGTTCACCAGAACGATCAAAGATCGAACAAAGCATTCTGTTCTTTCCCTGATCGTTCACCAGAACGATCAGGAGCCAAACAGAAAGATTCTTTTCTCTTTCTGATCGTTCACCAAAATGATCAGACTTCCCTGGATCAGTCACCAGACCGATCCACAACAAGGAGTTTGTGCCAACTCCCTGATCGGTCTCCAGACCGATCCAGCTCCGACCAATTCAACCCTAAGTCCAGAGAACAGGCTCCCTAGACCTATTCTGGTCTCGGAGAAAGAGCTCACGTGCCCTCTCCGACCAGTACACTCAATGCTCAATCCTCAGGACCAAGACTTCGTGCCCAGCTTCACTCACCGGGACTTTGTTCCCTAGGACCTGGCTTCACTCACCAGGGTTTCAGTCACCCGGCTTCACTCACCGGGATTTCCATCACCTGGCTTCACTCACCAGGACCCGGCTTCACTCACCGGGGTTTCCAGTCACCTGGCTTCACTCACCAGGACCCGGCTTCACTCACCGGGGTTTCAGTCACCTGGCTTCACTCAGCAGGACCCCGCTTCACTCACCGGGATTCCCGTCACCCGGCTTCACTCACCGGGACCCGACTTCACTCACCGGGAATCGTGCTCAGTCCCCGATCAGGACTTAAGCCAAACTTATCTTATCAACCTAAACTTAAATCGGTGTCAACACCAAAACAACAATCAAGTCAGACTGCATCAACACAAGGGTTTATTTATAGCCGCAGTGAAATATATCCATTTGTTGACGTAGTGGGTATAGAGCGCCCGAGAGGTCTTGGGAGTCTGACACGTGTCCCGAGGCTTTATCCAAAGCCAACGGTCGCAAACAGCTAAAACAACCTTCTTGACCGCTTGATACAACACAGGGCGCCTGAGTGGTCGGGCGCCCTAACTCCCAGGCGCCCGTGAGCTTACGGGCACCCAGCAATGAGTTTGGTTAGCCGATGCTGACCAGTCTCCGGCTTGACTTGCTTCACCTTCTTGGGTGATTTTTGGCTAACCGGAGTTAGGCTCATCTGAACCCGATTCCGGCCTTTCGCCCCTCGAGCGTCCTTCCTCCCGACTTCTCATCCCTCGGACATCGTGCGTGTCCTTCTCGCTCTACCGGCATACTCTTCCACAGAGCTTCACGTCCCTCGGATGCACTGAGCCGTCGGCTCCCTTTCTGTGTCATCCTTCTCGACCGCTGCGTCTTCCGCTCAACTTCCTGCACTCCTAAGTTCCTGTACACTTTAACACAAGGATTAAACACACCAGGACCTAACTTAAATCGGTTGATCACATCAAAACCAACCAGGGGTACTTACAATCTTCGATCATATCTAGGCATCAAGTGACTTTAGATGACCTAGATCAGAAAATCGTTGAGGTCGTAGCACTAAAGATCAAATTAAAGTTGGTAGATGACCAACACAGAATTATCATAAGTGAAAAGGAGACTGAGCTAGTCACCAAGGACTTAGTCATTGAAGATTTGAAAGCTCGACTAGTAGCTCAACTGGATGAACTAGAGTTAACAAAGGCTTCGCTGACAACTCTATAAGTGGCACACGACTCTGAACAGCAAGCTTTGGAAGAATATCAAATGAAAGAGTCTGATCGACTGGAGGAGTATCAAGTTAAACTTCTCCAATCAAATGCCTTTACCATGGAATTTGTCAGCCAAGCTAGAAATATGATTAAATACAACGTGCAGGGGGTCATCGAGCAACTAATAGAGGCACAACATATTCCCGCTAATCTGTCGTTCACCGTTGTCAAACTTAAAAGAATTTTGGAGGTGGTTCCGGATAATATGTTCGACCACTTCCCATAAGTTTTAGTTGTATTTATTTCTTCCTTTTTTTTGAGCCCGAGTGTGGGCCTTTGAATAAAACTTTTGTATATATTTTTTGTTTGGTCACATATTACCCTTTTGTACTCAAGTTCTTCTTTTCATTTTGTTATCTTCATCCTTGTGTTATGTTTCTTGAAAGCTTTGACTGCGCACTCAACCATGATAGTTTTCACAAGAATTAATGCGAGAACCATTTCATGATGCGCTGCCAACCCCAAACATATAGTATGGATTTTAGGAATAGGATGGCGATTAAAGTATTCTTGTTGAGAATGTTGTTCTGCTATGTAAAACGACAACTACTTGGTTACGTATATTCGGCCAAATAATAGATTAGATGTGATAGATGATCGGTTGTGTACGGTTATCAGGTAACATTAAGGTTTTATGCCGCAAAGTAAGGTGGTTAAGCAAACATATGATTTCTTTGTGCAAATCAGGAGCTGGAAAGCCAAGTGAAACAACTGAGTGAGTGATATGAATCATGAATGTATTACGTCCGATTGGCCATGCTCGTTGGTTGATCGGGAAACCAGGTTATAACCCATCTAAGAAGAGGAGAGTCTGGGACACCAAGTTGGTGATGTGTTGGATCATGAGTAGATCACGTCTGATCAGCTGTGCTCATTGGTTCACGGGGAAATCCACTTATAACTCATCTAAGAAGATGAGAGTTTGGGACACCGAGCGGGCGATGTATTGGATCGTGAGCGGATCATGTCCGATCACCCGCGCTCGTTGGTTCAAGGGGAAACCCGCTAATAAAACATCTAAGAAGATGAGAGTTTGGGACACTGAGCGGGTGATATGTTGGATCGTGAGCGGATCACATTTGATCGACTGCGCTCGTTGGTTCATAGGAAAACCCACTTATAACTCATGTAAGAATATGAGAGTCTGGGACACCGAGCCGGCGATGTGTTGGATCATGAGTGGATCATATCCGATCGGCTAGCTCATTGGTTCATGGGAAAATCTGCTTATAACTCATCTAAGAAGATGAGAGTCTGGTACACAAGTGGGTGATATGTTGGATCGTGAGCAGATCACGTCTGATAGGACACGCTCGTTGGTTCACGGGGAAACCTACTTAGAACTCATCTAAGAAAATGATCAAAGTTTGGAACACTGAGCAGGCGATGTGTTGGATCATAAGTAGATCACATCCAATCGCCCGCGCTCATTGGTTCACGGGGAAACCCGCTTATAAATCATCTAAGAAGATGAGAGTCTAGGGCACTGAGCAGGTGATGTGTTGGATCGTGAGCGGATCACGTTCGATCGATCGCGCTCATTGGTTAACGGGGAAACCTGCTTATAACTCAACTAAGAAGATGAGAGTTTGGGACACCAAGCTAGCGATGTCTTGGATCATGGTGGATCACATCCGATCAGCTGCGCTCGTTGGTTCACGGAAAAACCCGCTTATAACTCATCTAAGAAGATGAAAGTCTGGGACACCAAGCGGGCAATCTGTTAGATCATGAGCGGATCACGTCCGATCGGATGCGCTCGTTAGTTCACGGGGATACCTGCTTATAACTCATCGAAGAAGATGAGAGTTTGGGACATTGAGTAGGAAATATGTTGGATCGTGAGCGTATCATGTCCGATCGACCATGCTCATTAGTTCATGGGGAAACCCACTTATAACTCATCTAAGAAGATGAGAGTCTGGGACACCGAGCGAGCGATGTGTTTGATCGTGAGTGGATCACGTTCGACCGGTCACGCTCACAAGGAAACCCGCTTATAACTAATCTAAGAAGATGAGAGTCTGGGATATCGAGTGGGCGATGTGTTGAATCATGAGTGGATCACGTCCGATCGTCCGCGCTCGTTAGTTCACGAGGAAACCCGCTTATAACTCATCTAAGAAGATGAGAGTCTGGGATCAAGCTAGTGGATAGTGTGGGAGGAGCCTGTTACAACTTAGAGGGGCGCAATGACAGCTGCTCTAAACATATATACATTTACACATTATTTCTCTCGGTACAACTTAAGATGCTTAACACTCCAGGGTCGATCCAGTAACTTTCCCCTTGAGTCTTGTAAATAATATGTCCCAGAAGCTAACTTTTGCACTACTGTGTATGGCACATTCCATTGTGGTTCTAAATTACCTACGTCTCCGACGGGCTTTATGCATTTCCATAAGGGATCGTTGACCTGGAAGAAGCGAGGAAGTACTTTTTTGTTGTATTTTTGTTGCAATCTTTGTCAGTAGGAGAGTAGCCGAGCAACCACCTTATCCCGTATCTCAGCGACCAAGTCAAGCTCCATGCAACTTGCATCATTATTGTCTTCGAAATCATAGAAGTGTCACCAATCGGATTCACATCCTATCTCTACTGACACTACTGCTTCTGCTCTATACACCAATTGAAATGGTGTGCATCCGGTACGTCTTGCGGAGTTGTTCGGTAATCTCATAAAACACTAGGAAGTTCATCAACCCAGCTCCCTCTAACTTCACTTTGAGTCCTCTAACGATTTCTCTATTGGTGACTTCATCTTGTCCATTGCATTGTGGATATGCTACGAAAGTGAAGGTCTGCTTAATACCATCAGTTGAGCACCATTCTTGGATTTTCTTGCCTTGGAACTGACATCTATTGTCAGAAACTAACTTGTTGGGAATGTCATATTTACATAATATATTTTGCCGTAGTAACTTAATAATTACGCTCTCTGTAATGCGGGCAAGAGCTTCTGCTTCAACCCATTTTGAAAAATAATGTACGACAATAAATAAGAACTTCTTCTATGTCGGAGCTAAGGGAAAAGGACCTACGATTCATTCCCCATTGATCAAAAAGCCAAGAGATGGTAGAAGTCCGAAGCCGCTTGGCTGGCTAATGTGAAAAATTTTGATGCTTCTGACAAGAGAGACATGTTGTCACCAACCGCTCAACATCCTTTTGAAGAGTGGGCAAAAAGTACCCGGCCAATAAAATCTTGCGAGCCACAGCCTAAGTCCCAGCATGGTTACCACAGGAACTTTCATGAATTTTCCTAAGAACATAATTAACATCCTCAGGGCCTAAGCATTTGAGCAGAGGGCGAGAGAAAGCTTGCTTGTAGAGTTGATCGCCAACTAGAGAATATCGAGCAACCCTTCTTTTGAATAAACGAACCTGGTCAAGATCACTAGCTATAATGCCTTGTTGCACAAAGATGATAAAAGGTGTGCGCCAATCTTCTAAAAAATCTAGATCTGCCTAATGTTCAATGCGAGCTATCATGAGGGTTTGAGCTATCGGTCGAGGGAGGATCCAAGGTAAGAGAGAGGCAGCAAGTTTAGCCAGCTCATATGCTTTCATGTTGTGCTTTCTGGGTATTTATTGTAAGGTAACTTCTTGAAATTCTGCTTTTAATTGCTTGTAGGCATCGGCATACATCTGCAACCTTTCATTGTTAATCTCGAATTTCCCAGCTAACTACTAAGTAGCTAGTTGAGAATCTGAATAGAGTTAGACACGGGTGACTCCTACATGCTTGGCGGCCTGCAGACTGACAATCAGTGTTTCATACTCAACCTCGTTATTAGTAGCACGATAATCTAATCGTACAGAAAGTTGTAACATATCCTCTTCGGGTGAGATGAGTAAAACGTCGATACCACTACTTTGTCGAGTAGAAGAGCTATCTACATATATTTGACATGTTTCTTTGAGGTCTGGATTTTATAGTTCATTCAGAAAATAAGCCAGTCTGTGCTTTAATGGCCTTATGAGGCTGGTATTGTATACCATACTCACTCAGTTCAGTAGTTCACTTAATCAGCCAACCAGAAGCTTCAAGATTGACAAGAACCTTACCCAAGGTGTTGTTAGTAAGCACAATAATTGGATGAGACAATAAATAGAGACGTAATCACCGAGCGATCAACACTAGCGTGTAGGCTAGCTTCTCCAATGATATGTATCGACACTCGACTTGCTTGAGTAGATGCCCGAATAAATATATGAGATGTTGTTCACCTTGACAATCTTTAATGAGTACCGTGCATACTGCCTCCTCTGCCGCAGAGAGATAAACATATAACAGCTCTCCTGTTTCAGGCTTAGTTAGGACAGGTAGGTTGGAGAGATATTTCTTGAGCTCTTTGAAAGTTGCATCGCAAGCTTAATCCCATTGGAACTTAGCGGTCTTACGTAATATCTTGAAAAATGGGATACTCCTATTAGCCGATCGGGAGTAAATCTAGATAGAGCAGTTATCCGACTAGTCAACCTTTGAGTTTCTTTTATATCGTGGAGGAGACATCTCGAATAGAGCTTGTACATTGTGGGAATTGGCTTCAATACCTATTTCTATTACAATATACCTTAAGAATTTACCACTTCTTGCTCCAAATAAGCATTTATTAGGATTAAGCTTTAATCTATATTGTCTGAGTGTTTGATATGTTTCTTTAATGTCATCAATCAATTATTCCGATCAGCGAGTCTTGATGAGAATGTTATTTACATATACTTCAATATTTCTGCCAATTTGCTTTTGGAAGACTCGATTCATTAGTCTGTGATATGTTGCTCCTGCATTTTTTAGACCAAAAGACATTACGTTATAACAATATGTCCCTTATGAGATGATAAAGTTGACTTTCTCTTGATCTTCTCAGGCCAAGGGTACTTGATGATATCCTAGATAAGCATCCAACATATATATGAATTCACTACCAGCTATACAATCAACCATCTGATCAATTCTTGGTAGAGGGTAGCAATCTTTGGGGCAAGCCCTGTTGAGATCTCTAAAATCAATATAGACTCGCAACTTACTATTAAGTTTTGGAACTAGCTTTACATTGGCTAGCCAAGTGTGAAATTCTACTTCTCGAATATGCCCAGCCCTTAATAACTGCACCACTTCTACTTGGATAACTTAATTTTGTACTACACTGAAATCTCTCTTCTTCTGCTTAACAGGTCATGCATCAGGATACACATATAACTTGTGTTCCATGATCTCTGGAAAAATACCTTCTAACTCTTGAGGAGACCAAGCGAACACATCTCTGTTCTGATAGAGACAAGTGATAAGCTCTTGCCGAATAGTAGGAGGCAGATCAACTACTATTTTGACCATATCTTCTGGTCGAGCCGGATCGACCTGTACTTCTTCCTTCTTCTCCACTAGCTCGGACAAAGATGAATCAGCAACAACATTACATTAATCAGTGGAGTTTGTAGGATTGAGATCAAGCGATAGAGGGGGTGAATATCGCTTCGCAAACAAACTTCAGATTTAACACTTAAATAATTAAGCAAAGTACACAGCAGAAGCTTTGAGAATAAGCGTAGGAGTTAGAGAGAGAGAGAGAGAAAGCAGCGGAAACAAGAAACAAAACATAATCCCTAACTTATGTTGGTTTTACTTGCTTCGGAGTCTTGACTGGCTCCTACTGCAAGGCCCACGATCCTTGACCATTTTCTTTGGGCGTTATTAATAATCGCAAGAATGTTTACAAGTTACAAACTAAAGTGTGCAATAAAAAATGAATAATTATACCGACTCCTGAAATGAGAGGATAGATCTTCGTTCGGAGAGTCGGACGACGTTTCAGCATTATTGAAATTTTGGTCGCACAACACATAGAAGAAGCAAGTGATCGCAGTGTTTGAATTGATTTCTTGGACTGTTGCACTCCGTTGGTGCAATCTTTGTTAGGTCAGGGTTGACCTAGTTTGACTAGGCTCGGGTGAGCTTATGTTTGGTAAGCTTGGTAAGCTTAAGGTTGGATATTTTGATGTTTGATAATGATGTTTGAATATCGCATGATGTTTGAATATCGTGTGAGTCAAGTGGGTCAAGGCTAACTGAAGGCTTGACTGGGAAAAGACCTAGAGGGACTAGGCACACCTAGTGGGACTAGGTGAAGTCCAGGTGGATTGGGGAGATTGCACGCTAACATGGGAAAAAACCAAGGGGGGCTAGGCACACCTAGTGGGACTGGGTGAAGTTCAGGTGGATCGGGGAGATCACACACTGGCAAGATGGAAGTCTACCGAGAGACTAGACCTAACTCGAGGGTTAGGCAAACCTGGTTGGGAATCAGGTTAAGTCCTAGCTAGGAGCTAGGCAGGAGAAATCCATGTTAGTCAAAGGGGTTGACCGGACACTTGGTAGGGAAGTCCTAACTGTTGGATCGTTGTTGTCTTGCTAGAGGGGGGTGAATAGCAATTTTTATTTTTCTACCTAACGTTAGCAAGCATAAGCGGAAACAATAATAAATAAACTAAACAATGCTAACGTAAACCTATTTACGTGGTTCAGAGATGAAACTCCTATTCCACGACAGTCCGTAAGGTGGACGATCTCTCGATCCTTCGGCGGATCACTCCCCGGATACCCTCCAACTAGCTCGTGTAGCTCCTTGTGGGTGGAGAAACCTCGCCACAAACTTGGGCACACTTCTGAGTACCAAAGACTACTAACAAGCCCTAACCAAGCTTGTTTCATCAAAGGTTCCTAGCCCAAACTGAGTTCTTTTAAATAGAACTCAAAGTTGGAAAACACCCTACCAGTCGGGTCCCACTGAAAATCGACCGTTGGAGTTCAACGTTCGAATTTTCAGCCAACACAACCAGTCACTACCAGTCGACTGCTCTGGTTCAGGGTCAAAAACATTCTGTGAGTTTCTGTGCTTGCTGGCAGTCGACTGTCATTCTCCCAGTCGACTGCCCAGCTTATACAAACACTCTTCCTCACTCCGAAGACCCTCCTTCACGTGTGCCTTTAAGTACACTCCCTTGGCTTGCCCCTTGAAGTCTTCTTCCACCAGCTATCGTCCCTCGGATGCGCACACAAGCCTTCCCTTGGCTTGCCTCCATGCCACCTTTCACGTGTGCCCTTTGTAGTCCACTTCCCGGCTTACCCTTGGAGTCCTCTTCCCTCAGCTCTCGTCCCTTCATGACTCAGCTGACTCTTCATCAGCAGCCTCGACTGTTGCCTTCGCGCCCTCTTCATCTTTGGCTCCCGTCCCTTGGATGCACACAAGCCTTCAGCTTGCCTCCATGCCATCCTTCACGCACTTCACGCATGCCTCGAAGCTCACGCCCCTTGGCTCATCATTCCTGCTATCCATAGTCCCTCAGGTGCGCACACAAGCCCCCGGCTTGTCTCCATGCCACCCTTCACTATACCGAAGTCGTCCAGCTAAGTCAATATGTGTAACCTGCAATCCTGCACACTTAAATACACATATTAGAATACAAGGGTAAACCTAACTTAAACTCTTTGCCCAAACATCAAAACACATGGTCACTCCGGACCATAAATTGCCCCAACACTAACAGGTCATGGTTGACAAAGGTTAGGCAAGGGAACCCTAGACTTATACACATAAGTTAGGGTTGGGTTCAATCGATTGGGTAATCGATTGTGATTGGTTTCTCGGAAATAGAAGCCTTCTTGATCAATTGGGTGATCGATTAAGGAAGGTGTGGATCGATTGGGTAATCGATTGGGAGAAATAAGTAGCGAGAATAGAAGGTGGCTAAATCGATTGGGCAATCGATTCATCCTTCTCTTAATCGATTGATCAATCGATTAAGAGGTTTGGTAATCGATTGGGTGATCGATTACGACGGTATTGCGCGAGAGTACAGAAAGGTGTTGAATCGATTCAGCAATCGATTAAGGTTGTTCTTAATCGATTGGCCATTGAACGGCTAGTCTAACGTGGTAATCGATTGGGTAATCAATTAGGAAACCCTAGGCGTCGGGTATATAGGGTTTTCAAGCAGGTTTGAAGCGGGATCGCTCGACAGGGCTCGCGCAGTTGTTCTCCTTCTTCCTCGCTATTTCAAGAGAAGCTTTGGGGCATAGTGTTGCTGCACTTCCAAAGTTCTAGAGGCGATCTCAAGCTTGAAGAAAGCAAGGAAAGCAAAGAGAGTTTGTTGTTGTAAATCTTGTAAGATTTCGTATTGTATTTGCTTCCTTTTGTTGTATTCTTCTTATAAGCTTGTAAGAGGTTTCTCCACCTCAAGAAGGAGATCTTTCATAGTATATGAGAGAGTGAGGAGCGGATCCTTGGATTAGTCATCTCAAGGAGGTGGATACCAAGTAAAATCGAGGTGTTAGCATTGCTCAAGTCTTCCACCGCAACAAATCTACAACGAGCAAAGATCGGAGCTAATCACCCCCCCTCTGGCTCTCCTAACAGTCCCAACACACTCGACCCCTTTTTATAGTACTTACTCAGGCGCATGAATGGCCATTCAGGCACCCCCGTTGCAGCGTATCGAGTGGAAACTCTATCTGCTGCCTGGTCAAATTTTATCTTGGCCAGGCGCCTGTCCCTTTTAGGTGCCTAAGTCCTGACATGGATCCTTCACTCAGTACTCGCCACGACAGCCAGGATTCTGACCGTTGCGCTAGTTCAGCCGCTGTCTGCCAGCTCTCAGGCGCCCTAGTCAAGCTGTTTTCCTCTTTAAGCTGCAATAAGGGTTAGTTCCATACATCAAATAATATATATAATTGAAACATGTATGAATCACAGCCAGTGCTGTCTTGGACTTGACTTTCAGGTTTCACTCAAAACCCTAGGTCAGATCGATGCCTACTATTCCCTCTCCGGGGAATGCGTCCTCACCTACTCCTCTCAGGGGAGTTTACCTGTTGCCACCCGGAACCTCTGGTTGGACTTTTGCTCGACCTCCGAGAACCCGAAACTTGACGACGTTCGACCTCGACCAGTCTCGACTCCTGTCCGCAATCCCCACTCGGTAAAGTCTTCTACTCGGTCCCTCGGACCAAGTCTTCGTTCTCGGCTTCACTTGCTAAGTCTTCGTTGCCCGATCCCCAACCAGGACTTCGTGCTCAACCTTGCAGGTCAAGACTTCTTGCCTAGCTTACCTAGGACTTTCCTGCAATCTCCACAAATCCATTAGTACAACATACCAGCTTAACTTGAACCCTTTGTCACTTAACAAAACAAGATTCGATCTGGTACTTCCTGCACCAACAGAGTTTCGTGAAACGTTTTGAGACTCCACCTTTACATCATTTATATAATAGTGACGAGCCACAAATTGGCCTCCTCACACTTCTCCTACTTGACTACCAACAGAGAACTTAAGTTTTAAATATAAAGGAGTTACCACAACTCTAAAGGTGTTTAAAGCATACAAGCCTAGGATGGCATTGTAGGTTGACGGTGCATCCACCACCAAAAAAGTAGATCTTCGTGTTCTCTTCAAAGATTCTTCTCCCAGAGAGATGACCAATTTGATTTGGCCGATTCGCAGGACCTCATTCCTCATGAATCCATAAAGGGGGTGGCCACAGGCTGTGGCTCGGCTGCCACGATTTGTAGTTAATTGAAGGCTTGCTTGAAGATGACATTAACTGAGTTACCTGTGTCTACAAAAGTCTGATATACTTTATAATTTGTAATGACCGCCATGATGACAAAAGAATTCTCTTGTGACACTTCAACCTTTTGTAGATCTTGGGATCCGAAAATGATTTGCGAACCAGCAACTTAAGTAGAACTTGTTCCAATTTCATGAATTTCCAAGCGTTGAACTTGAGCATTCCTAGTTTGGCTGGTATCCCCGTATGCGGACCTCCAGAAATGATATTTACCCCCCCCCCCCCGGGTGGTATTACGCCTATTCTCTTGATCTTCATCGATGGAAGGAGAGGCGACGTATGGTTGATCAGTTGGAGGAGATGTTTGATCTGCCACCGGGGCCAACTGAATTCGTCCTCCAGTAGGGGGTGACTGTCTTGTTGTCCGATCGGAGGCGCCTACCACTATGCATCTTAAGTCCGAGCGACCTGTCTAGTTTGTTCTAGTGCCAATTGTTGGAAGTTGCTGGTGTCATGAGGATTGGTGTGATGGAAGGTGCAATAGGGCCTCTGTTGGTTGCCTCCCGCTCGATTATTTCGAATATTCTCCACTTGCTGAATGCTTCTCTAACCACCCTCCCTATTATTGATAGTCAGTCTAGGGCCTTTGAAGGGGCCAATTGATGATTTGATTTGGTGCCTTGCTGTGGTGGAGTTGCTATAGTCTCTCTTCGTCGAGCAGCTTGTGCCTCTTCAACATTGATATAGTTAGAGTCTCTTCCCAACATATTATCAAAACTCTTGAGGGATTTCTTACTATAGATCGAAAGAAATCCCCATTAGCAAGTCCTTGAGAAAAAGAGTTGATTAATATCTCCTGCGTGACTGTAGGAATGTCCATGGCCACTTAGTTGAACCTTTTAATATAGGCCTGAAGAGATTCCTTGCGACCTTGCTTTATAGAAAAAAGATTCAGGTTGATCTTTTGATATCTTTTACTATTGGCGAAGTGCTGCAAGGAGATCCTCTTGAATTCTTTGAAATTGTGTATTGAAGCACGCGACAGTCGATCAAACCATCGTTGTGCGAGACTCGAAAACGTGGTTAGAAAAACTCTACATTTTACTCCATCGGAATATTAATGAAGCATGGTTGCATTTTCAAACTTCATGATATGCTCCTCAAGGTCTGTGGTGCCAACATATTTAGGGATAGTAATATCTGTGAAACGACGCGGCAAAGGATCCTCCAAGATTTCCCTTGCGAAAGGCACCTTCAGTCGATTGGGAGATGTCCGATCGGCTAGCATTTTTCTCTTGCGATTATCTTTCTTCGTATGACAGAGGAGGCAGTGTCTATTCAGTCAGCTATATCTCCTCGATCCTCTGATCGGAGGAGGGATCGGGGAAACTGCATTTGTTTCCCAGTTGGCTCTCCATCTTGGGGGCCAATTACAAAAACAATAGGAGTTGGGGGAGTCGAACTTCCGGGATGTTGCTGTTGTTGTGCTAAGAATTGGGCCCTAGCGACTACTAGAAGCTCCAAATTTTCATATAAAATTGTAGCTGTCTTTTTGTTATTAGAATTGGTCATTCTCAACGTCAAGGATATGGTGAGGAAATAAAGTTTCCCGCAAACGGTGTCAATTTGATCCTGTTCTTGATCTTCCAAGGACAGCATGTCACCAATGGAAGCCAACACAGCAACAATGTGGGCAGGCCGAAGACTTATAGGTCAACCATGCGGGATAATAGGTCAAGCAGTCCTATAGGGTTACTGGCCGATCGGATGGACGGAGTGTTAGCCAATCAGCCGGACGAAGGCATTGGCTGATTGGCTATTATAGGGTTACGGGTCACTCAACTGATTAGGGATATTGGTTGATCAGTCGAACGGAGGCGTTAGCCGATCGATTGTTCTACGAACACTCTACCACCCTTGGAAATCCTATGACCACGTGTCTTACAGAAAGTCCATGTTAGTTATTTGATCAGGACTTATCCTATGTGGATGAAGGCTCCAGAATTCCCAGTATCACTCGTAAACTCTAAAATGAGCTAGTTGATGAACTTTGTTGTGTGTATGCTATATGTTCTAAGTGATTCAATGAATAGTTGAATATTTATGATAAATCCTTCTTTAAATTGATAAGTTAATTAAGAAATGGACTCTGTATTTGAAATATATCTTCTGCATCAATCAAAGTATCAAACGTTTCTAACACTATTAAAAGAAGGAAAATATTTTTAAAAAACTCATATGTTTCGAGCGATTCACCACTCTCTGGGGGCGTAGCCATGTGAAGCAGAGGGGTGCGACCGCCCCCTCTCACATTTTGATAAAAAAATATATTATTATATATTTGAAAGCCTCATTGCCACTCCAATTGGTTGATTCATCGTCATTCACTACTGAAAACTGAAATTAATCACATATTTTGAAATCTCGCGACCTAAGCCATCTATTAGTATCACTTTTATTAGGAAATATCGTGACTTAAAATATTAAATATTGAGTTTTAAAAATAAAATATATAATAATAAATGAATGAACTAAATCGTAGAAGTGAGGGTGTTAAATTAAAATTGAATCTGGTTTGAACTAAATCTAACAGGTAAGTGCGGAGATAAGGATTACGTCGATTCAAATTGGAATTCATTTCGTGACTTGAGATATTTTTTGAGTGACCTTTTATTTATTTTTTCTCTCCTTTTTCTCCGTACTCGTTGCAACCCTGTTATATCGTATGTTACCTCTTCGTATGTCCCTCTCTTTATTTTCTCTTCCTTTTCTTCACTATTTGCTTCTTCTCCTTCTCTCCAATGATAGTAAATTTATAATTTTTTCTCTCCTCTTCTCAAGCATAAGAGTTATCTTTTCTTTTACTTTCTCTTCTCCAACAAGCAAGAAACGCAATATCAACTGCTCCCTCTTCTAGTAATAAGATCATCCATCAGCCCTCGCATTTTTTTTCTTTTCATATTTTTTAGGATTTTATTGGCAATGCAAGAATAGTCATGTTTTGTTTTGCCTTCTCTTTGTGTCCTTACCAAACTCACTGAAACTAGTCGAGATTGGAGATTGGAAATGAAGAAGGTAAAACTTTCCTATTTTGCTTCTTCCTGCCTATTTTCTCATCTCTATTTATCTCAAAATCAATGGTCTTCTAAGAGTAAGTTACTCTCTTCTTCTTTCATATTTGCTAATTGAAGGAGAGTTATAAAGTATAAATTTTATTTTATTAGGTCGTTAGTTAGGATGTTTATTTAAATCACAATGAATATCCCATATGTAGAAATGTTAAATATCATGAGGAAGTGAAATCATAAATGATTTTTTGACTTTAAATCATAGATAAATTTTGGGGATTGACGAATCGTTGTTTCAATTAGAATAAGGGTCATTATCAAAATTTTCGAATTTAAGTTTGTTTCAGCACCTTAAATTCAAATTTTAGATTTTTGGATTGTGAAAATCAATCTACACTAATATTTAGAATTTTTTAAAGTCGCCCCTCCAGATTAAAATTCTTGGTTATGTTCCGGCTTTTAGTTGTAGCAACTACGATTTCGTAACTGCTATAATATAGTTTGATACTCAATTATAGTAGTTACAATTCTATAGCTATTACAATATGACAAATTTAGACGAGAAAATAGGCGGGAGTGCACATGTAACACGTCAGAGAGTATTTGTATCATTTTACAGAAATGAATTACCCTTTTAATAAAAAAAATCAAAATGGAGAAAAAAAATAACACTCCTATAATCTTTGTCTAATATATTTCAAATTTATAACTTAAAGAAATTATAATTAGATATTAAATTATTCAAATTATTATTTATAGAGATTAAATATTCGGCATTTTATCAAAGGGCGCATGTAACTTTTCGAATTAACCAAAAGGCATAAGCTACTTTGATATTTACCAAAAACTATATTTTTTTCACGACTCTTCTTATTTTACCTTTCTGTCAAATCTAACTTATATGCATGCAATCATTTTTTTCTCACTTCTCTTTCTTCTCTCTTTTAAATGGATGCATATGGGATTGATATTTTTCATATCAGGCCTGTGTTAGGCCTAATATTTTTCATATCAAGCCCAACGTGGGACTGATATGAAAGCTATTCGACTTCGATAGGGCCATCATCGACTGCGACAGCGACGACGACTGGGACGTCGACCAGTTGAGGTTATGGGAGATCTCTGACCAGTTTCGTCCAGTGGCGTATCAATCCATCGATGTTATTTTTGCATTGTTCTTGAAGTTCTCTACTTTTTAATTTTGACTCGAGTTTTTTTTTTCCAAAAACAAATTTTAAAAATTAAAAGGAAAATAAAATGAAATAAAATTTTATCATCAAATAGTTAAAATAGTTGAAACCTGTGTGCTTTCTAAATTTAGATTTGAATATTAATATTTAAATTAATTAAAATATTTTTTTATTAAATTAAAATTAAAAGATTATATCAGACCCACGTTAAGCCTAATATGATTCCATATCAGCCTACATTGGGCCTGATATGATTCCATATCAGGCACAACGTGGGCATGATATGCAATCCATATCAGACCCAACAACCCTAATATGTGATCTTCTTGATTCTTCCTTATTACATTTTAATACGTCAGAGAAGTTCAAATAAACAATGGATACCATATTTGAACTCCTTGTAACCTCAGAAATCCATGGGAATTGAAATTTGTGAAATCGGAGCTCTCTAGGTCAATCAGTGGGTTTTGGTCAAAACTCACTGATTTGACCTAGAAAGTTTCGATTGTAAAAATTTCAGTTCCTGTGGATTTCTGAGGTTACAAGGAGTTCAAATATGCTATCGATCCATTGTTTATTTGGACTTCTCTAGAATGTTAAAATGTAATAACGAAGAATCAAGAAAAAAAATTAATATTGAGCCCATTGGGCCTAATATGGATTCCACATCAGGTCAATGTTGGCCCGATATGGAATCCATATCAGGGCCCAACGACCCCAATGTTTGATTTTTTTTCTCGATTCTCCGTTATTATATTTTAATACCTCGGAGAGGTTAATTTAAACAATAAATAATATATTTGAACTCCTCATAACTTCAGAAATCCACGAAAACTGAAATTTTTACAATCGAATGTCTCTAGGTCAAATCAGTAGTTTTTGGTCAAAATCCACTGATTTGACCTAGAGAGCTCCGATTGTAAAAATTTCAGTCCCGTAGATTTTTGAGGTTACAAGGAGTTTAAATATGTTATCCATTTTTTATTTTAACCTTCCGATATATTAAAATGTAATAACAAAGAATAAAAAAAAATCTAATATTGGGCCAAACTTGGGCATGATATGAATCATATCAAGCCCAATGGGTCCAATATTAGATTTTTTCTCGATTATTTGTTATTACATTTTAGCACCTCGGAGAGGTCGAAATAAATAATGGATAGAATATTTCAACTCTTGTAATCTCAGAAATCCACGGGAACTGAAATTTTTGCAATCGAAGCTCTCTAGGTCAAATTAGCGGGGTTTGACCAAAAATCACTGATTTGACCTAGAGAGTTCCCGTGGATTTCTGATATTACAAGTCAAGAAGTTTAAATATGATATCTATTATTTATTTCGACCTTTCCGAGGTGTTAAAATATAATAACGAAGAATTGAGAAAAAAATTACATATTGGGATCATTGGGCCTGACATGGATTCTATATCAGGCCCACATTGAGCCTGATATGGAACCATAACAGGCCCAATGGGTCCAATATATTTTTTTTTGATTCTTTGTTATTATATTTTAACACTTCGGATAAGTCTAAATAAACAATGGATAGTATATTTGAACTCCTTGTAACCTCAGAAATCCACGGGAACTGAAATTTATTAAATCGGAGCTTTCTAAGTCAATCAGTGGGTTTTGGTCAAAACCCACTAATGACCTAGAGAGCTCCAATTGTAAAAATTTCAGTTTCCGTAGATTTCTGGTTACAAGGGCAAATATGTTATTCATTGTTTATTTGAACTTCTCCAAGGTATTACAATATAATAAGAATTAAGAAGATCATACATTAGGGTTGTTGGGCCTGAAATGGATTGCATATTAAGCTCACGTTGGACCTGATATCAGTCCCAACGTGATATTTTAGTTTTAATTTAATAAAATAATATTTTAATTAAGTTAAATATTAATATGTAAATCCAAATCTAAAAAGCATGCAGATTTCAATTCATTTTAATCATTTGATGATAAATTTTTTTTTCATTTTATTTTTTTTAATTCTTAAAATTTATTTTCAAAAAAAAAACTTGAGTAAAATTAAAAAGTAGAGAACTTTAAGAATAATGCAAAAATAACATCGGTAGATCGATGCACCATTGGATAAAGCTGGTCGGAGATCTGTCGTAGCCCCAACTATTCGACGTCCCAGCCGTCGTCGCTGTCACAATCGATGATAGTCCTATCGAAGTCGAACAACTTCATATCAGGCTTACGTTGGGCCTGATATGAAAAATATCAGGCCTAACGTAGACCTAATATTTTTCCATGTTATGCATGCATCCATCTAAAAGAGAGAAAAAGAGGAGAGGAAAGTGAAAGAAAATGCATGAAAAATAGGGAGGAATGAGAAGAGATCAGAGGAAAGAGAAGATAGTTGCATACATAAAAGAAAGATGAAAAAAAAAAGTAATTGCATGCATATAAGTTAGATTTGACAGAAGGATAAAATGGGAAGAGTACTAAAAAAGTATACTTTTAGGTAAACACTAAAGTAACTTATGCATTTTGATTAATTTGAAAAGTTATGTGTGCCCTTTGATAAAATATCCTTAAATATTTCTTTAAGTGATATACTATTGCATTACACCCGTGGAAGCAAGTAATATTATTTATTGAACCCTAGCTAGGTTACTAAACTCCTTGTAAATTTAAACTTGCAAATTAAATATAATCTAAATTTTAGAAATATATTCAGCAATTTTCACTGAATCACGTGAAAAAAATTCAATATTATCCGACGTATCTTGCTTTCATGATTTTAAAAACAAGTATTATATTTCGGTTATACTCCTTCCTTTTTTCTACATTAGTCATTTAAAATTTTATTATTCTCAATTTAAATTGTACAATTCAAATCTAAATAAAATATATATTAAAGAGATTTACAGAAATTCATTAGAACGCCATTCAAAACAGATAGAGGATGGATTAAAAAATTACAAATTATTTTAAATCAAAATTAATATATTTCTGCTCTCAAATCTAAATTCTATATGTTACCTTAAGATTAATATTTCTGCTCTCAAATCTAAATTGTATATGTTACCTTAAGAAGCTCCCGGGACTACAGTACAGCGGTAGAACGATTAGTCGTCATTTTAAATATTCACGGTTCGATCCTTAGTTATAGGGTATTTCATAGAAATTTTTTCTCCAAATGGAGCACAAACCCTAGGACGTTATGCTTCTAGACCATCCATTGTGAGTACTTTCTGATTTATCTTAATGACCAATAAAAAATTTCAATAAGATCAAATCAGTCATCCTAGATTCTATCTGGTCCGACATTTTTTAATATGTTAGCTTAAGAAGAGTAAAATTTTTAACTTACAAAAATAAAATTTCTCACAAATAATAAATTCATAAGACTCTTTAATTATAAAAATATTTAAATTTTAAATTTTTTAAAAAATATATATTCATTAATTAATTTCATCCGAAATTAACTGATAAATAAATTTAAAAAAAAATCGAAATCACTTATACTCTCGCAAAACTTCTAATCGGATCCATGTCCATCAGAATCTTACTCTGCGGCAAGCGTTTTAGAATTACAATTCTAAAGCATTTTATAAGGTCTCTGCATATAATTTTTTTTATTGATTTACATAAATAGACTAATGTTATGCTATGGATAATTCACCGTCCGCTTGTGTGCATCTAGCTCAGGGTGCCTAAATTTTAATTTTATTTTGTGTTTTTTAAATTAATATTTTTAAATTTTAAATTTTAAATTTTAAATATATATATTATACCTGATAAATCTATAAAAAAAATTTATCTTAAATACTATAAATCAAAATCTAAACTCTAGAGAGAAAATCTTATTTGATTAAATTCACTATAATCTAATCCCTAAACTCTAAAATTTTAAATTCTAAATACATATAATATATCCGATAAGTATTTAAAATTTTTATGTTGAATACTATAATCCAAAAGGTAAGCTTGAACTTAGAGAGAACATCTTATTAATTTAAACCAACTATAACTCAATCTTTAAATTTTAAAATCTTAAATATTAAATATATATGATATGCTAATTTTTTTAAAAAAAAAGTGTTAATGAAGTTTGGATTTGAATCCAGATGTCTGAATTAGGGATGACAATAGTTAGAATTTGGGTAAGATTCTATATATCCTCCGTACTCATCCCCGTGCTCATACTCATACCCATCGAGTATGTATTATGTAACTTTCATACCTATCCTTATATCTGTCGGAGGATCAAGTATTCATATCCTATCTATCATCCTATTATTACCTATTATTTTTTTTAAAAAAAATATTTCAATGTACTTATCTTCTCTTCCTCATCTCAGACTCCTTCAATCGGGTGAGTATTTCTCGTAAAAAAAGGATGAGATACTCATTGGTGACCGAATAAAGAAGCAAATTAAGTTTTTTTTCTATGACGGGAAGCGAGCTAAAATTTTTTCTTTTTCAATAAAAAAATGAGGTATATATATATATGGATTGGTGTGGTTCCTCTAAGCCTAGGACACCAGAATATCGAACCCAACCATGAACGAAGAAAGGTATGAGAGAAAAGCATATTGGCTAGTGATTGTGAGGCCCCAATTCTTGACTGGATGGGACACCAAAGGTCTCTACCTTTCCATCCCTTGGATAGATAGAAAGGGTGGGCAAGCTTTTGGTTTTTCACGTTGTCAAATAGTTGAACAATGAAAATAGATAGCGAGTGCCTGATCGAATTGATCAAGTCATGTAGGAACAATGTTCAAATCTCTCGGTCTATTAGGATGCCTCAGCTGCATATATCACTGCACTTCCACTTAACACCTATCGTAATGATAAACGGCTCGTCTCGCCGTAACCTTATCTTGGATTCTCAATACTTCTATCGCTCCATCCCGCAGGGATAGAGAACCCGTCGCTATCTCGGTTGTGCTACCGGGGACTCTGGGGAAGTCGGAATAAGAGAGCACTCATTTTAAGATGGGCTTGCTACTTAGATGCTTTCAGCAGTTATCCGCTCTGCACTTGGCTACCCAGCATTTACCGTGGCCACGATAACTAGTACACCAGAGGCGCGTCCTTACCGGTCCTCTCGTACTAGGGAAAGGTCCTCTCAATGCGCTAACACTTGCACTAGATATGGACCGAACTGTCTCATGATATTCTGAACCTAGCTCACGTACCGCTTTAATGGGCGAACAACCCAACCCTTGGAACATACTACAACCCCAAGTGGCGAAGAGCCGACATCGAGGTGCCAAACCTTCCCGTCGATGTGAACTCTTGGGGAAGATCAGCCTGTTATCCCTAGAGTAACTTTTATCTGTTGGGCGACGCCCCTTCCACTCGGCACTGTCGGATCATTAAGGCCGACTTTTGTCCCTGCTCCATGGGTGGGTCTTGCAGTCAAGCTCTCGCGTTTCTCTCTATCTATAAGAAATAGAATAGTGTGTTCCGAGATGTGAAATGATAGAGAAGAGATATCATAATTGGGATTTAAAATAAGATAGGTATTGATAGAATTTTACGATATCCGTCTCTATACTCATACTCAAAAATATCCATATTCGAATTCCTGATTATTATAATTAAGTCTAAAAATATCTTCCATATTCTCATCCAATCAAATTTCTTATCAAATTGAGAAGAAATTATAATTTCTAATCTAAATTGAATCCAGATATCCTAGACAAACGTACAGTAGCTCATCCACAGCATTCATTTTCGTACATAAATAGATATTTATGGGAAAATGACATAGACGTCGACGCTGCACCTCAATTCCAAGGAGGCTTAAGTGCAAAGTCACCGTCCCCCTTTTTAAATCCCTGGAACCTTCACCTTCCAATCGAGTGAAGGCTCTACTGGACAAGGAGCATAGGAGGGGACGATGGTGATGTTGACGAGAAGGAACGAAGTGCTGCGGGCGCACCTGGGCATGGCGCTGGTGCAGATGACCTACGGCGGCTACCACGTCCTCACCAAGTCCGTGCTCAATGTCGGCATGAACGAGGTGGTCTTTTGCGTCTACCGTGATCTCGTCGCCCTCGCCATCCTCGGCCCCTTCGCCTTCCTCCAGCACCGCAGGTTTCTTATCTCTTTCTACCCATCTTTCGAGCCAGAAAATAGTTGTTTTCCCCATCCGTGTTTGGATCCGTGCGTTAATTTTGCGAGAGGAAACTAATTTTATTCATTTGGTTTCTGTCTAAGATTTGATTTTTTGACCAGGAGACGAAATCTTGTGTTAGTGTAAGCGAAGGCGAAATTAATTGGCCTGTTGCATTCCAGTTTTGCGAAAGGTTAGCCTTTTATGCGAAAAATGAGGATCTAGGTTAGGTTGTAAGGATCGTGCGGTTTATAGGGGGGAAAAAAAACCCCTTTTTTTCCTTCTTGTGGGGAAGGAAAATTCAGACTTGCGGTTTCTTATCTCTTTCTACCCATCTTTCGAGCCAGAAAATAGTTGTTTTCCCCATCCGTGTTTGGATCCGTGCGTTAATTTTGCGAGAGGAAACTAATTTTATTCATTTGGTTTCTGTCTAAGATTTGATTTTTTGACCAGGAGACGAAATCTTGTGTTAGTGTAAGTGAAGGCGAAATTAATTGGCCTGTTGCATTCCAGTTTTGCGAAAGGTTAGCCTTTTATGCGAAAAATGAGGATCTAGGTTAGGTTGTAAGGATCGTGCGGTTTATAGGGGGGAAAAAAAACCCCTTTTTTTCCTTCTTGTGGGGAAGGAAAATTCAGACGCAACAATTAGCTAGTGACAATCTAACCCCTTACCAGCTCAGCTATGCCCGTGGGAGCCGCAACAATTAGTTTGTGATTGCACAGGTAGGGGGATCATGGTAGGTGAGTTTGTTAGGAGAGATACACATTTAAGTAGGAAGAAAATATCCATCAGTTTGGTATTGCTTAAATACTAGGAAAAGGGGTGTATCAATAACATAGATGTTAACTTTCCAACCTTAGGCCTCAGGAGATACATTTGAAAAAAGAAAGGTTTTGAAAAACAGAGATTAATAGAAGAGCTACTATAATGCTCTTGGTTCATGATTCCTATGTAAAAAAATCTGTTTTTTTTTAGTTTTTTGAACGGGTGGCACACTATAAGCTAGTAAGTATTATTAAATGTCAACACCCTACCACACAATATAATTAGGATATTTGAGATAATAACAGTTGAGAATTGCCAAGTTAAGCATAGATGAAAGTAATTATTGTGTGAAGGGAATTAAAAACAAAGGGTCATGATCCCATGAGAAGCAATTAGGACTATTATCAAGCAACACACCATCTTAGAGAACTGAAAAAACAATCAATCATTCACTGCTATATTAGAGTAGCAGTCGAGAGGAACTAGTGACATCAAACAACTGGTGAGTTGCAAGGAATGTTTTGTAATTCGAAGAGATTGCCTATTGGCTAATTCATTTATGATCTTTAATGTTTTAGGAATCTTACATGATCAAAATTTTGTTGAAAATACATCTTCTTGGTTGAATCATCAATAAGAATGGTAATTTCAAATGAATTTGACAGTTGGGAAATGCAATAACAAACGAAAAGATAATCACTGGAACAACCCTAGGCAATATATTGCCTAATGAAGCCTGCATCTATGATACTTTATACTTGAGAAGGACCAAGGTGCAGGCACTTCATAGTCACATTAGCAGAGACTTGAAACACAGAGAAGGAGATTGTCTGAACTCATAACCTAACCTCTTTTGTTAAGTAGTAATTTAGGAAATAAACTTTCTCTATTTGAATATAAAAGACCAAATGGGAACCTTTTCTGATGTCACTTTTTCAATCTTTACCACAGTAACAAATTGAAAACTGGAGCCTGTTTTTCCTTTGGACTGCAAATTACTTTTCAATCTGGTCCTATTAAGTTATGGGTTCATGCACTAACATGCATTTCATCACTACACAATGTTTTTCTTTATTACCCTATTCTAGTTCATAAAGTAACAAGAATTATTTGTTAGTGTCGGTAGAAGTGTTCGTCTTCAACTGAACCAGCGCCTCTTTGCATCATTTTTTCTTCTTGGTCTCACTGGGTAAGCTCCATTATTCACTTTGAATGTCATTTCCATTTACATTCGAGGCAAACTTTAGCTTATTTGAAATATGCAATCATTTGCTGATATACTTTGGTCAGGATATATGCAAACCAGCTTTTGTTTCTTCTCGGCCTTAGTTTCACCAATCCAACTTATGCATCAGCTTTTCAGCCTTCCATACCAGTATTTACATTCATCTTGGCAGTAGCATTGGGGTGATTTCTCTTTCTATATTCTTTCTCATTTCCCGTCATCAACTTATGTGTTTTTCATATTTATTTAGATTCTCAATATTTCAGTCTTGAGACAGTAAACTTGACGGCTAATGAAGGGCGCATGAAGGTTGTCGGGACCGTTATTTGTGTTTCTGGTGCTATATTGATGGTCTTTTACCGTGGTCCAGCTATAATTGGATCCAGCATTTATAGTCTATCTAATTATACTGCAGTGGGCATGAAGTCTCAGCCTGAACCAGCTGGATTGTTAGCATCTGGTCTTCTTGAATTTGGTCTAGAGAAATGGCATGTTGGTGTTTTATGCTTAATTGGAAACTGTGTCTGTATGGCTACCTACTTTGTTTTACAGGTACTTTAGCAGTTGCAGTGATCTTTCTTACTGGAATTAATACATTAGTTTTTAGGGGTTTATTGTTTATGCATATTTGTAAGTTCGAACGAACTATAAACCCAAGCAAAAATGCAGTTGCCATATAGCCTTAATGGATTTGGATGTTGCTAAGATCCCTTAACCATCCTAAATAGTTGGGACTCATGGTTTATTGTTGCACAATTCAAAAGTGACAACTGTCACGATATCCCAATGGCAATGCATTAAACTGTCTAAAATTGTGATGTAAATTATATTTACTAATTTACCCAATGAAACTGCTTTAAACATATCTAAGATTATTATCACTTATTTTGAGGTATCTTCTGTGAAATCATGTTGAAAATGGCAGTGTGCTTGGAACACATAAAGGGCACAATTACATCTTTTACTTGAGCTCATCATACTGTTCAACTGGAAGTTGGTTGTCAATGGCAATCCCTTTTTTTTCTTACAATTAGTTTGTATCTGATACAGTTCGCTTTTGTGTTATTTTACTGTATGACTTGTTTCTCACTAACTGTTTATTATTCAGGCTCCAGTGCTGGTAAAATATCCTGCTAGTTTATCCTTGACAGCATACTCGTACGCTTTTGGTGCTACAATGATGGTACTCACTGGGTTGTTTACAACTAGTGATTACACTGAGTGGATGTTGACGCTTCCAGAGATAATTGCTGTTACATATGCAGTAAGGCCCAGATTCTGATCCTTTTTTTTTCCGTGTGTGTAAAATTTTTTAGTGGATATTTAAATGCATTGCTCATTGCTTTAACTATCAAGGATTACAATGACTTGGGCTGATGTTAATGGATCACGCATTCCCCCAGTGTAACTTCAGACCTGCCAACAACTAGATAAAAAGACAATTAGAATCTTTCAGTCAAATTTATTCATTTTCCATTTGAGATAGTGATTGCCCATTTCCTTGTACCTGGAAAAAAAAAAGCCTTGATAGATGTTGTAGGATGCTTAGATGCCTAACTAGACCACATGAGCCATAATCTGATTTCATAAATGGTGAAGCTGAGGAGAGTGGGCCTCAAGTATTTACATGTCTTGTATGCAGCTGTGCAGGGAGCAAAAAACACCGCCTGCCATGCTGCACGAATCAGGTATAGCAGGATTTAATCACAGCCGGGTGCACAATATCGAATTTGCAGGATTAAAGCCTTGCTGGTTGTACGGCATGGCGAAGGGTCTTACATTATGGCATGTTTAAAAATAGATAAATATGTATATGGGGTTTCTAGCAAACAAATATTCTTCAAACTTCCTCATTTCTCTATGCCTCTTCTTGACTTACAAATGTCTGTGGAACTGCCATTTACATTTAGACTGCATCTCATAGCTGACATCTATGCTCGATCATGTCTGTAAGACTACTCGACCAAGGGAACTCTTAATTCATAGTTTACATTTCTTTCAAGTTAGCCATTGATTATAGCAAATAATTTAACTTTCAGGGAATTGTTGCATCAGCTATGAACTACTGGATAATGACATGGTCGAATAAAATTCTAGGGCCTTCAATGGTGTCCCTGTACAATCCACTTCAACCAGCATCATCCACTTTGTTATCCATGATTTTCCTCGGAAGCGCCATATACCTCGGAAGGTAATTCTCAGTCCTTTATATTTATGCTATAGTCATATGTAACTGAATATTTCCATAACTAAGAAAAAAATTGGTTTCCTGGTCAATGAATTCATAATAAACTTATGGTCACTAGATTGATCTTTTCTGTCTTGTTTTACAGCATTTTGGGAGGAGTTCTGATCATTATTGGCTTATACTTGGTCACATGGGCTCGCTACAAGGAGATGACAGAATCAATGCCAGGGTTCATCGGTGGCGACTCGGTGACACTTCTCGGAGAGATATCGCTTAAGAAAAAACAGGATGATTCTTCTATCCTTCTAAATACTACAGATCAAGAGTTTACATAAAGCCTTGTATATACTCTTTTTCTTCTTCTTCTTCTTTTGCGCTTTCATGAGAAAGAAATTACACATTATTCATGGATTTGAAATCCAGTTACTTCTTTGAAACAAAATCAACAAAACATGTGCAATGACAATCCCTATCTACTTTGCTTGCATAAAGACTTTTATGATGAATGTTACAAACACACGTTAGTTATTACTTCATGTTCATGTCTTTTGTTTATCTTAAAAACCTGGAAGATTTGGTCTGAAGGAAGTCAGTCCTCTTTTGTGGGCTCACAAGAACTTGTCAAACTAATCGCCTTTGGTTTCATTAAATTTATCCATTTTTTTATTTCATAAAATGTAAAGTCATGATGTGAAACACGGAAGAAGTCTGAACTTTGTAATAGAAATATATAGTTTAATAATTGTCACCTGAATAATAATGTTCATCCTCCAGTAGGAAAGAAGAAATAACAAAATTGGTGTTTTCTTGGACTATAATTAAACATGTGAATTTGAAATTACAAAGTAATGATAAATTTCAATGTTGTGGACTATATGAGACTTAATATAATCAAATAAATATCAAGTCATTACTATAATATAACATATAGAAGTTATTGAGTAGTTATTACGACATATAGAAATTATTCAGTAATTACTATAATATATTTAGGATGAATTTAAAATTTAATATTTAAATGTATAAAAATTATCAAGTAACTACTATAATATGTAGAGCCTATCCAATAGTTACTATAATGTAGTAGTTATTACAACGTGTTAGATGAATTTAGAGTTTAAATTTTAAAATTTAGAATTTAAGATCTTTGAAAATTATTATATCAAATATTATTTATCAACTTATTCAAAATTATTTAAATTTTATAAAAATCATTTTAAAATATTTATAGAAGCTATTATGTAGCTGTCTAGTCCTAATCTCTAACTAAATATGTAGGCTTTAGCAGCTATTAAGAAAATTGTATACGCTGTAACATCTATTTAGTGACTTCTAAATGGTATAAATTTTAAATCTTAAAATCTAAATTCATTCTAATTACTATATACTAGATACTAATAATTCCTAGCAAACCGATGGATTAAAAAGTATATATATTTTTATTTTTTGCAAAAAGAAGTGCATTTAATTTTATTTGGGACGTATTTTTATCCAAAATTTGAAACAATCAACTAAAAATTTCAGAGACTCACTTTAAGTACAATGCTCGATCACTTTATTCATTGGTAACTTTCAAATGGCGATACACGCAATCATGAACATGCAATCTAACCCTTGGAAAATTGAAGGCATGACCGTACACCGAAAAAAGGACGATGTCTTGGTAGACTTGTAAACGTTGACCAATTAGCCTAGTCAATCTCTGAAAAAGTCCACGTTTCCTTGTTCTCACCTGCTCCTCCTCGATATCCCATTCCATGCATGCGGATGCACCGCATAATCTATATAATGCACCTCAATCTTCTCCCTTAGACATCCAACAACCTCAATCTCAAGCACAACAATGGCCTTGAAATCGTCGTCTATTCTTCTTCTCCTCCTAGTCCTCCTCGTCTCTGCGACTGCGCTCGTTTCCGGCCGCCTGTCTCCAACATTCTACTCCTCGACGTGCCCCGACCTGCGGCGAACCGTGCGCTCCGCCATGGCCGAGGCCGTCCGGCAGAAGCCAAGGAACGCCGCCTTCCTGCTCCGACTCTTCTTCCACGACTGCTTCGTCAATGTATGCCGAAGATCGATCGGCGTGTTCCGTTTGATTGGTTTAATTTGGGGGATGATTTAAGATGGAATATTCTGTGTGTGTTTGCAATTGCAGGGGTGCGATGGATCGATCCTTTTGGACAGCACGCCGGCGTTCGCCAGCGAGAAGTTCGCGTTCCCCAACAACAACTCCGCCCGCGGGTTCGAGCTGGTCGAGGCCATCAAGGCCAGGGTGGAGGCGATTTGCCCGGCCACCGTCTCGTGCGCCGACGTGCTCGCGCTCTCCGCCCAGGAAGGCGTCGATTTGCTCGGCGGGCCGACGTGGACCGTGGAGTTGGGTCGCCGGGACTCGCGGGCGGCGTTCCAGAGCGCCGCCGACAAGGAAATCCCGTTGGCTTTCGACGACTTGAAGAAGCTCGTCGCCCTGTTCCGCGCCAAGGGCCTCAACGCGCGCGACATGACGGCGCTCTCCGGGGCGCACACCATCGGGCAGGCGCAGTGCTTCACCTTCGCCCCCCGCGTCCACCAGGACCGCAACATCGACGCCGGCTTCGCCGCGCGACTCCGGAGGACTTGCCCGGCCGACGGCCTCAGCCGGGCGCTCGAGCCGCTCGACAGCCGGACGCCGTACCGGTTCGACAACGCGTTCTACCAGGAGCTGGTGGCGAAGCGGGGGCTGCTGCACTCCGACCAGGAGCTGTTCAACGGCGGGTCGCAGGACAAGCTGGTGAGGCGGTACAGCACCGACGAGGCGGCGTTTGAGAGGGACTTCGCGGCGGCGATGGTCAAGATGGGAGCCCTCCTCCCGCGTCCGGGGACGAAGGGAGAGATCCGGCGGAAGTGCAACAGGATCAATTAATTAACCGATCGAAATTGATATGTTTATCAACTATTTCTTTATTTGGCAAGTTCTTTCTTCTCAATAAATCACGATCGAAGTGTGATAGATCGCAATTTATTTTTGTAAATCATATGAACAATAAATTATTTGACTATCTATTTTCGTCTCTGAAATCTCTTGAAGCTCCTTCTTCACTTGGTCGAAGAAATCAGTAAGTTTTAGCATCTGTTTCAAAGTTTAGCGTCTGGTTATTTAAATTTTATATTTTGATTCGATATTGATATGTGTGATTTTCGTTTTATGATTTTTTTAAGCTTCCGGTAAGATTTTATTATTAGAGTTTAAAAATTGAGTTATAATATTAGATGTCTTATGTGGTACAAAAGTTTGAGATGTACATGGAGTATGCTATATATTTTGATGTCTTGCGACATGTTTTGTATGCATCTTAAATATTTTTTGGATTTGAAATTTTTTAAGCTTAATATTATAATTCAATCTCTAAATTTTAAAAGCAAAATTTATGTCAAATATTTTTTAGTATTGAAAATTTTTTATACTAAATACTAACATTATCTCTAAACCTTAAAAGTAAAATATTATTGGTATAATTGGGAGCTTAAAAAAATCATAAAAGAAAAAAAAATTGCACGGAGGTGAGGGGTGCACGTACACGTAGGAATGTGTCCCTAGTGATATTAATATCCTCTCTATATATATATATAGCAAATTTATGCTGCGGAAGCTAAGACATGCTCGAGAAAGGTTTTTTTAATTATGTTTTTTTTTCGGCAATTTACCAAAGGGCGTACGTAACAATACGAAATTACCAAAGGGCGTCCCATGGTTTCTATTTTACCAAAGGGCGCAGCCCTTTAAGTGAACTTCCTATTCTACCCTTGGCGCCACAATACACCTTTTTCATTACCATTTTCGAGACATCCGAACCACTTTTGCAGTAAAATAAAAATATGTGGTTCGGATGGCAAGGTAGTGGAAATATTCTCAGCCTATATATATAATACTAACTTGCAAAAGTCGAATCATCACGAGGGTACGTATATATTTCGACTTTGCACAACTCAATTGATCAAGGCAGCTGAGGAAGATAGGTGTTGAAGGAGAAAAAGCAAGCAACAGATTGGTAACAAATACAAATAGTAATGTACGTATGATTGTCATCTTTGATATTGTATCAGACCTGGTTTTATACTTATCAACTCTTACTAGAATTTGTATGTTTGGAGGAGTCTAAGGGTGATATGATTACATAATAAGGCTCTGTGAAATTTGTTAAAATGAAGATAAAAAAATGCTTGAATTCGACCTAGGGATGATATATTACCATATCAGGCCCTAGAAGGGCCAGAAATTAAAGGAGTTAAATCCCTAGGAGTGCATGATATTATTAGATTTCAGGCCCTAGGAGTGAATCAAATATGTTGTTTTCAGGCATTGGCAGGGGCTGAAAAAATGAATTCAGGTCCACCTAGGGCCTGAAAAAAAAGAAATTCAGGTCCTCCCAGGGCCTGAAATGAAAAGATTTCAGGTCCTTACAGGTGCTGAAATCATTGGATTTGAGGGCCTGGGAGGGCCTGAATCAATATAATTCAGGCCCTGTGATTTCAGGCCCTGGGAGGCACAAGGGGGTGGGCCTGAAATAAAATGATTTCAGGCCCACGGTGGGCCTGAAATAAATCATTTCAGGCCCACGATGGGCCTGAAGTCATTTTATTTCAGGCCCACCGTGGGCCTGAAATAAATCATTTCAGGCCCACCTTGGGCCTGAAATAAAATGATTTCAGGCCCACCGTGGGCCTGAAATAAAAACATTTCAGGCCCAATGGAGGGCCTGAAATAAAAAATTGGCAGGGCTAGGGTGGGCCTGAAATCACTTCAATTCAGGCCCAGTTTGGGCCTGAATACCTCCATTTCAGGCCGAGGATGAGCCTCAAGTGGGAAAATTTCCGGGTTTTTCAGCAAGGTTAGAGGTTTGGGCCTTCCTAGGTCCTTGATTATGTTTTTCAAAGTTTGCTAAATGTAATTTTAATTTATTTTTCAGGGATGATAATGATGTTGACGAAATTATCTCCGAAATATGGAATACTCTTGATGATAATGCTGTCACGGGGAATGGATCAGAAATTACAAGGAATTTGGCAATTGATCTAAATGAAGAAGCAACTAATATAGAAGGTGAGGGTTTGAATTCTTCTTCAAGAGTTGTTGAATTCTTTGAGGCAACTTGGAGTGGGGAGGAAGGAATTGAAATCCGGAATGCAAATGAATTAGAACCCATTACAAGTGTACTAGAATTCCAAGCCGATGATGTGCAGATTGAGGAATATGATTTCCCCCCAGATGAGTACAGTGACTTAGAGGAGGAGTTTCCATTAGCTGAAGATCCTTATATTTTAAATTCTCGATTGCTTGCTGGGCCAATTGGAGAGTTAGAGGCAAGAGATGGGCATGAATTTTTTGTGGGGCAGATATTCCCATCTAGAGAAGAATTCAAGAATGCACTTGTCAAACATGCCATGATTAAGCATATGAGATATAACCCAGTTGACACCCGAAAAAATAGAGTTAAAGCAGTGTGCTTCAACCAACCATGTACATGGAGAGTAGTAGCAAGGGGGGAAGTAGAGTTCACTGTTACAAAATATATAAAGGAGCACCAATGCGGAACTGTTAGGGAAAGTGCTGATCATCATGCATGCTCTTCATCATTTGTTGCTTCTTTTGTTGAAGAGAAATTTCTTCATAATGAACAATACAAACCAAGTATGATTATATCAGATATTAAAGCTAGATTTGGAGTGACCATATCATACAGAAAAGCATACATAGCTAGGGAGAAAGCATTGAAAAAGGTTGTTGGAGATTATGATGAGGCTTATAGAGATCTTCCACAATATCTGCGTGAGTTAAGAGCTAGAGATCCTGAAACGTATGTGGCACTATGCAGGAATGGTGACAATCAGTTCCAGCGGTGTTTTTGGGGTTTTGGTGCTTGCCGAAGGGTTTTCAGGTCTTATTTGCGTAGACTTATCGGAATTGATGCCACACACCTAAGAGGAAAGTTTCCGGGAGTAATGTTGATTGCAACGATGATTGATGGTAATGACAATGTTCTTCCAGTTGTCTTCGCAATAGCTGAAGTTGAATGTGGGTCTGCATGGGAGTGGTTTTTGGAGCATACAAAGAGGTTCTTTGGTGTCGATGATCACTCAATCACCATAGTATCAGATAGACATCGGGGCATTATATCAGCTGTTAGAAAAGTCTACCCAAACGCGCATCATGCCTTTTGTTGCCACCACATGTGTTGTAATTTGGTAACTGATACTGGGAGTAGAGCTGCTGTAGGTTTGTTTTGGGCAGCAGCACGAGCCAACACAACACTCCAATATGATATGATAATGCAGACAATGCTTGAAAAACATCCAGTTGCCCATAAGTGGCTTCACAACATTGACCCTAAAAGGTGGGCAAACGCACACTTTACAGGGAGAAGGTACAGAATGCTTACCACGAATTGTGTGGAGAGCTTAAATGCTTTGTTCAAGTCTACACGTGAGCTTCCCATAAACAGATTAATTGATAATACAAGAAGAAAAGTTGCTCAATGGTTCTATAACCGTAGAGAGCAAGTCTCCAAATGGCAGCTTGCTTTGACACCTAATGCTACAAAAGAAATGGATTCAAGGAGAGAGAAAGCAAGAGCTTATAAGGTTCACCCTTACTCTCAATCAAAAATGGAAGTAGAAACATGGGACACTTCATACATTGTTGATTTGGAAAAAAAGGTTTGTCAATGTGGGGAGTTTCAAATTTCAGGACTTCCTTGCTCACATGCTATTGCCGTAATCATTTACAGGAACATGGATACACTTCCTTATTGTGAGCATTTTTTTTATTCTGAAACTTAGAAGTGGGTTTACATGGATCGTATTTTCCCTTGTAGAAGCAAGCAGTTTTGGCCTACTGGAGTAAACGACATTACAGTTCTATGTCCCCGTAGCCTTGTGCAGCCTGGTAGACGAAAGAAGGCACGGATAGAGTCCAGACACAATGGCAAGGTCAAACTAAAATGCAGCCGGTGCAAACAACTTGGTCATAATAAAAGGACATGTAGAATGCCGCCAGCCCCAAGGTCTTGAGTTAATTGGTATATGTAGTGACCCAATATTCTGAGTGAAGTGTATATTTTGTATGGAGGATAACTGAATGTAAAGATTTTGTATATTTTACAGCTATAGTATTGTCAAAAAACTAGTTGTTGTTAATGTTGTGACTTGAAGAAGTATTTGAATATTATGATACATTTCTTCTTGTGTAAAGTGATGTAAGCAGAATTGAGCAGTTGTGAAGTTTTCGGATTTTGAAACCCACCAAAATGTAATTTCTGGTCTTGAAGTCCTGAAGTCCTATGGTTTGTGAATATATGTCATTTGAGACCCTTTGTTTGTTTGTTTGCTTTGTTGAATCATTGTTCTGTGCCAACTGATACTGTATTAACACGTAATTGATAATCATTAGGACTATGTTTGGAGACCAAAAATACCATCTCCTAGCTATCTAAACTTTAACTACTGGTAATGAGCTTTGAGAATTCAAAATATCATAGGTCCATGAAACAAACCTCCTGCTGTGCCAAATTCTGAAAAAATGAGGTAATGATGTGGATGGAATTAAATTGTGGTATGCAATGTCTATGTAGGTACTCTTTTTTTTGTTTAATATTAAAAATAATTTCACAACATGTATATTTATATAAAATATTTAATCATTCTAATATTGAATTATTTGAAATCTGAAATGAGATTATTTGAATTCTGAACATTATTGTGTCAGGCCCAGCTTGGGCCTGAAATGGAATTATTTCAGGCCCAGAGTGGGCCTGAAATGAGATGATTTCAGGCCCACTCTGGGCCTGAAATAATATCATTTCAGGCCCAGCTTGGGCCTGAATGAGATTATTTCAGGCCCACGCTGGGCCTGAAATAATTATTCAGGCCCACGCTGGGCCTGAAATGATATTATTTCAGGCCCAGCGTGGGCCTGAAATCATCTCATTTCAGGCCCAGCGTGGGCTGTGATTTAAAAATAGGGTAGAGGAAAAGTAAGGTTCAATATTGCTTATAGTATCGACAAGAGGACAGATTATAGATTACAGTTTTAGACAATAACAAGGATCCAAAGCAATGCTCCATTGGTTTATCAAAATGGTTTACATACATTTTAACTACAAACATATATTGTTTGTCATTAAACTTACATTATACAACTGAATCATTTTGTTTCAGGCACTGACTGGGTTTCCTAAAATGCTTTTGTATCAGGCCCAATGTGGTCCTCATTTCAAATGATTCTAGCAAAAACAAGGTTCAATATTACTGAAAAAATTCGACAACATTTACAGATTACAGATCATATATGAGACAAACCCAATAATTCGAAGCAAAGTTTCATTGATTTGAGAAGGAGTACATGGATTGTATAATTACAAATACAATGTTTGTGCTGACAATTACATATGCATAGTATGAACAAAAACTCTAGTTACAGATTTAGCTTCCAACACTTGTCTCTCATTATTTTATAGCCCACTTGAAATCGATAATTTTTCATATCCTTTTGGCTAAAATCTGTAGATCTTTGGAAAACTAGACTTTCTGCATACCGCATCATGAAAAAGGCACAATCCGACCTGAAAAACCAATATTGACATTGTTGTCATCTTATAAGATCAACTATGAAATGCATTGTTATTTTTAACAAAAATAAACATCCTCTTACGATCTGGATTGGGTGGGTCCTTGTACAACAATTTTAGTAAACTCTGTCCCAGATATGGCAGGCAATCCTTTATGCCATGTCTTGTAATAATCCCAGGTCATATTTTTGAAAAACGCCACCTACACAGATATGACATTAGTAACAATTATATTGGTATGAACCTTTTTGTTGAGGTATATCTATGAAGTAGAAAACTTACAGTTTTTTCAAATTTAGCAGTGTACCCTTCTGTGGCGCCGAGAGAATTATAATGATGGATACAACCTTCCACGAGGTCAATAACCATTAGATGCCAATGATCGTCTGCATTATTTAGAGGACATATGATATATCTAATCGGCTTATCCGTATCAGTAGCAATAGTTTGTTCAAAAGCGTGAGCGTGAATCGCCTCAAAAAGATCCTATGGTTATTAAAAAGTAAGTGTCAGTGGACTAAATCATAGAAAAAAATAATAATGATTAAGTAGGTAATTCACTTACATCAAACCCCACCCCACACAATATGGAGGGCTGGTATGGTGAGTTACACGCTTTTGCTTCATTTCCAAGAATAGTCCAGTATGCATTGATGCAATCCCCGGTAGTGTAGTCATTCCAATCAAATATTGTCAAAAAAGATAGTATATCTAATGTAAAGGTCCCATTGGACCATACTGGGTTCAACTCATACCTACATGCAAATAAGATAAGCAACTTAATGAAATGCTTGAAGATTCAATTTTATTAATGAATGTCAATAATCATCATTGTTTTACAATATTTTTCCAAATGCAATAGCAACTAACTCACTTTAATTTACTAAGCTTTAATAATGTTTCAGCAATCTCTGAATCTTTAGGCTTCTTCTTAAAAATTGCCCTGGAATTCCTCAAGATTTTGCTTTTGACCTTTTGAAATTCTTTAGCTTTAGCTGCGTGATGTTCAGATATGTTTGTTTGTGTGGAGGTCTCAGATTTATTTGTTTGCGTTGTAGTATCTGAGATTGATGGGGCAGGAGCCGCGTCATGTTCATCATCATCTTCATCTTCATCCTCATCCTCATCCTCATCCTGAACAACTTGTTTGCCCTTGCCTTTGGGCTGGTAGTCTTGTGTGAACTGAGTTTTTTTTAATTTTTTGGCAAGTGGCTCATCTTCATCTGTCCCTTTGCTTTGCAATTGTTCATACAGCTTCTTGATTCTTTGGTTACACTGAAGTATGATCTTCTCTCTTGCAGCTAGTTTTTTTTCATTACGCTCCTCTTGTACTTTAAGCTGCGAAACTTTGTCACCAATTATTATATCCTTTTCAACAATGATGTCATCCTTTTGTTTAAGTTGCGACTCCTTCTCTGCAATGATTGTTTCTTTCTGAGCAATAATTTGATCCTTGGCACTGATTTCTGTTGCTGTCTCACTTGTGGCTTCCTCCAAACTTTTAAGTGCTATATTTAAATCGTGCTGTAAGGTCTCAATTTGTTCTTGTTTTTGTATACATATATTGCAGGCTTCCGTTTGTAAGGCATGCTGCCTTCCTTGTGGTGTCTGGCTTCCTTCTGGTGCCTGCTGTAATTCCTCAGAGTGTACCTCAAGTGGTTGAGTTGGAGGATAGTAGTCAGGTACCAAATCATGCTCTATATCAAACGGAATTAAATCAACAATAATTGAATCTGTGGCCACACGGTCTATCATCCTCTTGATACTCTCAACGTGGGCTTTAGGCCAAGTCCAGCGAAGTATTCTTGGCAATTTATGAGGATGTTGAGGAGCAGCAATTCTAATATGTTCAGTAACCCATACCTGCAACATCATTATAATCAGTAAATTATATCCATCATCAAATTATATCAGCAGGTATAAGTAACTATAACTTACAGCCAAAATATTTGGAAATCCCTTGAGCAAGGGAGCCTTGGCCGGTTGGGTTGAATCACCTACATGTCTTCTATGCCTCAATGTCACCTCCTTTCCAATGGCTCCCAACTGCGGAGCCATGAAATTGTACACGGCATTGCACCAATTATAGTTTCGTAGATTGTCAAAATCATCTACACAATCAATAAGTGACACGGCAGGAATGGCAAGTATGCTGCTAGTACCACAAAATAGCACTGTACTGAAAAAATAGAGTATATACAACTGACAGTACAGCTTGTCATTGGATGTAGACTTTATTAGCAGTTTCTCCAAATGTCGGGCAGAACAACTGGAATCTTCAAAATACTCCTTGTACAGTGGCGTGGAGGCCTCATTTAAATCAAGTTGGACTATCTCTCCATGGTCAGGTAGCCCTAGAATAAGTGATATATCAACCTTTGTGAAATTCAGATTTTTCCCATGGATTACAAAGCTCTGTTCTTCTTCATCCCAATTATCAAACATGTTCTGAACTTGGGGTCTTACACAAGAACTAGTAGGAAGGTCGAGGACCCAAGAAAAGGGTGTGTCTCGAAGCAACTGTTCTTGTGCTGGTGTGGGTGGAACAGAATCAATAAAATTTTTGAAATGGGATAGGCTACTTTTCCAGTTCATTCGTTTGCTTCGACCTCTGTTGGCAAAACTTGAATACTGGGTAGGCAATTTGATTTTTCGTTTTGGCAGCTGTTTTTTCTCATGACTTCCCCCAGAGACTTGCTGTTTCTTAGATTTGGTGGGAGCAGCTTTCTTTGAAGCTGATCTTTTTTGACCCATACCGAACTTTGCAACCATCAAAATTTATTTGACACAAACAAAAATGACACTTAGTATTCGTTCATAAAAGGGCCTCCTCAAATTCAGTATTTTACTGAAAACTATCGCTAACCCTAGGTGAAAGCAAGAACTGAAATGACAAACTAAAAATTAGGGTACGTACAAGTCGACTAGTGCGATGACGATGATGTCGCCCACAACTTCTCCAATCAAGACAAGCCCGCAACCTTCAAATCGCAACAAATCTGGAGCTAAACAAATCAGTGACTGCTATACAAATGAGTGACTGCTGGGCCTGATATAAAGGGTTTCAGGCCCTAGGAGGCGCTTTTTATATGTATTATAAATATAATTTAGGTTATATCTATTTTTATTTATAAAAATAAAACTAAATTTGGAATATGTCATATATATTTCAGATTTTGGATTTGCTTTTTATTGATTATATTTATTTTCAAGGCTGTAAAATTCAGATATATTTAATTTTATTGATTATGTTTTTAATTTTATTGAACGAAGCTGGGCCTGAAATAAGATATATTCAGGCCCTAGTTGGGCCTGAAATAAAATTATTTCAGGCCCACCTTGGGCCTGAAATAAAATTATTCAGGCCCAACCTGGGCCTGAAGTCAAATTCTTTCAGGCCCACCGTGGGCCTGAAACAAAATTATTCAGGCCCACCTAGGGCCTGAAATAAAATTCTTTCAGGCCCACCTAGGGCCTGAAATAAAATTCTTTCAGGCCCACCTAGGGCCTGAAACAAAATTATTCAGGCCCACCTTGGGCCTGAATAATTTATTTCAGGCCCACCTTGGGCCTGAAATAAAATCATTTCAGGCCCAACTTGGGCCTGAAATAAAATTATTTCAGGCCCACCGTGGGCCTGAAATAAAATTATTCAGGACCACCTTGGGCCTGAAATATTTTTATTCAGGGACCACCTTGGGCCTGAAATAAAATTATTTCTGGCCCAACTTGGGCCTGAAAGAAAAATATTTGGAATTCTGAAAAACCTAGATCAGTAGTTAGGGTTGAGATAGGAGATGAGATTTTGGGTGCCCAATCCTCTGATCTTGCTGTATCACCAAGGCTAGATCAGTGATTTAGGTGTATCAGTGAGTTTTGAGCAAAACTCACTGATGGACCTCCCATATCTGGAATTCTGAAAAACCTAGATCAGTAGTTAGGGTTGAGATAGGAGATGAGATTTTGGGTGCCCAACCCTCTGATCTTGCTGTATCACCAAGGCTAGATCAGTGATTTAGGTGTATCAGTGAGTTTTGAGCAAAACTCACTGATGGACCTCCATATCTGGAATCTGAAAAACCTAGATCAGTAGTTAAAGGAGATGAGATTTAGGCCACCCTGGCTGATACATAGATATATTTATGTTATGATTTTGAGAACTCCTGATACCCTCCTGATATCTGGCTGAAAAATCACCATAGGCTGATCAGTGATTAGGTGTATCAGGAGTGAAATAATCTTAGGCCCAACTGGCCTGAAATAAATATTAGGCAGTGGGTGAATAATTATCGGACCAAGGCTGATAGTATTTAGGTGTATCAGTGAGTTTGAGCAAAACTCACTGATGGACCTCCCATATCTGGAATTCTGAAAAACCTAGATCAGTAGTTAGGGTTGAGATAGGAGATGAGATTTTGGGTGCCCAACCCTCTGATCTTGCTGTATCACCAAGGCTAGATCAGTGATTTAGGTGTATCAGTGAGTTTTGAGCAAAACTCACTGATGGACCTCCCATATCTGGAATCCTGAAAAACCTAGATCAGTAGTTAGGGTTGAGATAGGAGATGAGATTTTGGGTGCCCAACCCTCTGATCTTGCTGTATCACCAAGGCTAGATCAGTGATTTAGGTGTATCAGTGAGTTTTGAGCAAAACTCACTGATGGACCTCCCATATCTGGAATCCTGAAAAACCTAGATCAGTAGTTAGGGTTGAGATAGGAGATGAGATTTTGGGTGCCCAACCCTCTGATCTTGCTGTATCACCAAGGCTAGATCAGTGATTTAGGTGTATCAGTGAGTTTTGAGCAAAACTCACTGATGGACCTCCCATATCTGGAATCCTGAAAAACCTAGATCAGTAGTTAGGGTTGAGATAGGAGATGAGATTTTGGGTGCCCAACCCTCTGATCTTGCTGTATCACCAAGGCTAGATCAGTGATTTAGGTGTATCAGTGAGTTTTGAGCAAAACTCACTGATGGACCTCCCATATCTGGAATCCTGAAAAACCTAGATCAGTAGTTAGGGTTGAGATAGGAGATGAGATTTTGGGTGCCCAACCCTCTGATCTTGCTGTATCACCAAGGCTAGATCAGTGATTTAGGTGTATCAGTGAGTTTTGAGCAAAACTCACTGATGGACCTCCCATATCTGGAATCCTGAAAAACCTAGATCAGTAGTTAGGGTTGAGATAGGAGATGAGATTTTGGGTGCCCAACCCTCTGATCTTGCTGTATCACCAAGGCTAGATCAGTGATTTAGGTGTATCAGTGAGTTTTGAGCAAAACTCACTGATGGACCTCCCATATCTGGAATCCTGAAAAACCTAGATCAGTAGTTAGGGTTGAGATAGGAGATGAGATTTTGGGTGCCCAACCCTCTGATCTTGCTGTATCACCAAGGCTAGATCAGTGATTTAGGTGTATCAGTGAGTTTTGAGCAAAACTCACTGATGGACCTCCCATATCTGGAATCCTGAAAAACCTAGATCAGTAGTTAGGGTTGAGATAGGAGATGAGATTTTGGGTGCCCAACCCTCTGATCTTGCTGTATCACCAAGGCTAGATCAGTGATTTAGGTGTATCAGTGAGTTTTGAGCAAAACTCACTGATGGACCTCCCATATCTGGAATCCTGAAAAACCTAGATCAGTAGTTAGGGTTGAGATAGGAGATGAGATTTTGGGTGCCCAACCCTCTGATCTTGCTGTATCACCAAGGCTAGATCAGTGATTTAGGTGTATCAGTGAGTTTTGAGCAAAACTCACTGATGGACCTCCCATATCTGGAATCCTGAAAAACCTAGATCAGTAGTTAGGGTTGAGATAGGAGATGAGATTTTGGGTGCCCAACCCTCTGATCTTGCTGTATCACCAAGGCTAGATCAGTGATTTAGGTGTATCAGTGAGTTTTGAGCAAAACTCACTGATGGACCTCCCATATCTGGAATCCTGAAAAACCTAGATCAGTAGTTAGGGTTGAGATAGGAGATGAGATTTTGGGTGCCCAACCCTCTGATCTTGCTGTATCACCAAGGCTAGATCAGTGATTTAGGTGTATCAGTGAGTTTTGAGCAAAACTCACTGATGGACCTCCCATATCTGGAATCTGAAAAACCTAGATCAGTAGTTAGGGTTGAGATAGGAGATGAGATTTTGGGTGCCCAACCCTCTGATCTTGCTGTATCACCAAGGCTAGATCAGTGATTTAGGTGTATCAGTGAGTTTTGAGCAAAACTCACTGATGGACCTCCCATATCTGGAATTCTGAAAAACCTAGATCAGTAGTTAGGGTTGAGATAGGAGATGAGATTTTGGGTGCCCAACCCTCTGATCTTGCTGTATCACCAAGGCTAGATCAGTGATTTAGGTGTATCAGTGAGTTTTGAGCAAAACTCACTGATGGACCTCCCATATCTGGAATCCTGAAAAACCTAGATCAGTAGTTAGGGTTGAGATAGGAGATGAGATTTTGGGTGCCCAATCCTCTGATCTTGCTGTATCACCAAGGCTAGATCAGTGGATTTTTATGTGCACACTAAGTACCAATATTTATCAGTTATCTTCTAAAAACGTCTTACACCTATACAACTACAAATTTATTATCCACCAACTTAAATCAGAAGTATTTAATGTTTAACAGAGACCCTGAAATGACTTGATTTCAGGCCCACCCTGGGCCTGAAATGGATCTATTCAGGCCCAACTTCGGCCTGAAAGGTTTTATTTCAGGCCCTCCTTGGGCCTGAAGTGTTTTTATTTCAGGCCCGCCGTGGGCCTGAATTGATTTATTTCAGGCCCACCCTGGGCCTGAAATGGATCTATTCAGGCCCACCCTGGGCCTGAAAGGTTTTATTTCAGGCCCTCCTTGGGCCTGAAGTGTTTTTATTTCAGGCCCAAGGTGGGCCTGAAATGATTTATTTCAGGCCCACCGTGGGCCTGAATTCATTTTATTTCAGGCCCACCGTATTCCTGAAAAGTAAATTTGATGCTCACCTTGGCCATTAAATAAAATCATGATTTATAGATTAATATTCTATATTTATCTATAAGTTGTGACCAAATCCTTTAATTTTATTTAATTATCAAAATTTACAATTTGAAACAAGTATTTTAAATTTATGGTAGAGATAATCCATCTTACTAATTCAATACAGAATGCATACCAATTTTCAATTCCTTCGAGACGATAAAGTCATGTTTTCAAATTATGTATCAGAAACCCACTTATGGACCTAGATCAGTACTTGGATATATGTCAGTAGTTAGAGTTAACCAAAGAGATGTTATTTCTGGTGTGCAAACTTTGTCCAAATCATTATGAGTTGTTTTCTTACCGTATCAGTTGGTACACTACATTGCAGCAACTCGATGTGAATCAACATCACACAATTGTTTTGTTTTTCTGGACAATAAATTATATTCATACAAATTACACAATTTCTATACAAATGGAGCCGAATCACCAGCAAAGGATGTTTTTTTACAACATTACTTCAAGAGATTGACACTCTCATTTTTACAATACATGTCTCCCATAATATTTACTGTCAGATCAAATCTCATTTTCGTCATATCTCCTTGTTTGAAATCCAT
>JAGFNQ010008154.1:109396-122991 GCA_024364735.1 Boesenbergia rotunda | reverse complement strand
CAAGGCTAGATCAGTGATTTAGGTGTATCAGTGAGTTTTGAGCAAAACTCACTGATGGACCTCCCATATCTGGAATCTGAAAAACCTAGATCAGTAGTTAGGGTTGAGATAGGAGATGAGATTTTGGGTGCCCAACCCTCTGATCTTGCTGTATCACCAAGGCTAGATCAGTGATTTAGGTGTATCAGTGAGTTTTGAGCAAAACTCACTGATGGACCTCCCATATCTGGAATTCCTGAAAAACCTAGATCAGTAGTTAGGGTTGAGATAGGAGATGAGATTTTGGGTGCCCAACCCTCTGATCTTGCTGTATCACCAAGGCTAGATCAGTGATTTAGGTGTATCAGTGAGTTTTGAGGCAAAACTCACTGATGGACCTCCCATATCTGGAATCCTGAAAAACCTAGATCAGTAGTTAGGGTTGAGATAGGAGATGACATTTTGGGTGCCCAACCCTCTGATCTTGCTGTATCACCAAGGCTAGATCAGTGATTTAGGTGTATCAGTGAGTTTTGAGCAAAACTCACTGATGGACCTCCCATATCTGGAATCCTGAAAAACCTAGATCAGTAGTTAGGGTTGAGATAGGAGATGAGATTTTGGGTGCCCAACCCTCTGATCTTGCTGTATCACCAAGGCTAGATCAGTGATTTAGGTGTATCAGTGAGTTTTGAGCAAAACTCACTGATGGACCTCCCATATCTGGAATCCTGAAAAACCTAGATCAGTAGTTAGGGTTGAGATAGGAGATGACATTTTGGGTGCCCAACCCTCTGATCTTGCTGTATCACCAAGGCTAGATCAGTGATTTAGGTGTATCAGTGAGTTTTGAGCAAAACTCACTGATGGACCTCCCATATCTGGAATCCTGAAAAACCTAGATCAGTAGTTAGGGTTGAGATAGGAGATGAGATTTTGGGTGCCCAACCCTCTGATCTTGCTGTATCACCAAGGCTAGATCAGTGATTTAGGTGTATCAGTGAGTTTTGAGCAAAACTCACTGATGGACCTCCCATATCTGGAATCCTGAAAAACCTAGATCAGTAGTTAGGGTTGAGATAGGAGATGAGATTTTGGGTGCCCAACCCTCTGATCTTGCTGTATCACCAAGGCTAGATCAGTGATTTAGGTGTATCAGTGAGTTTTGAGCAAAACTCACTGATGGACCTCCCATATCTGGAATCCTGAAAAACCTAGATCAGTAGTTAGGGTTGAGATAGGAGATGAGATTTTGGGTGCCCAACCCTCTGATCTTGCTGTATCACCAAGGCTAGATCAGTGATTTAGGTGTATCAGTGAGTTTTGAGCAAAACTCACTGATGGACCTCCCATATCTGGAATTCCTGAAAAACCTAGATCAGTAGTTAGGGTTGAGATAGGAGATGAGATTTTGGGTGCCCAACCCTCTGATCTTGCTGTATCACCAAGGCTAGATCAGTGATTTAGGTCTATCAGTGAGTTTTGAGCAAAACTCACTGATGGACCTCCCATATCTGGAATTCTGAAAAACCTAGATCAGTAGTTAGGGTTGAGATAGGAGATGAGATTTTGGGTGCCCAACCCTCTGATCTTGCAGTATCACCAAGGCTAGATAAGTGATTTAGGTGTATCAGTGAGTTTTGAGCAAAACTCACTGATGGACCTCCCATATCTGGAATTCTGAAAAACCTAGATCAGTAGTTAGGGTTGAGATAGGAGATGAGATTTTGGGTGCCCAATCCTCTGATCTTGCTGTATCACCAAGGCTAGATCAGTGGATTTTTATGTGCACACTAAGTACCAATATTTATCAGTTATCTTCTAAAAACGTCTTACACCTATACAACTACAAATTTATTATCCACCAACTTAAATCAGAAGTATTTAATGTTTAACAGAGACCCTGAAATGACTTGATTTCAGGCCCACCCTGGGCCTGAAATGGATCTTTTCAGGCCCAACTTCGGCCTGAAAGGTTTTATTTCAGGCCCTCCTTGGGCCTGAAGTGTTTTTATTTCAGGCCCGCCGTGGGCCTGAATTGATTTATTTCAGGCCCACCCTGGGCCTGAAATGGATCTATTCAGGCCCACCCTGGGCCTGAAAGGTTTTATTTCAGGCCCTCCTTGGGCCTGAAGTGTTTTTATTTCAGGCCCACCGTGGGCCTGAATTCATTTTATTTCAGGCCCACCGTATTCCTGAAAAGTAAATTTGATGCTCACCTTGGCCATTAAATAAAATCATGATTTATAGATTAATATTCTATATTTATCTATAAGTTGTGACCAAATCCTTTAATTTTATTTAATTATCAAAATTTACAATTTGAAACAAGTATTTTAAATTTATGGTAGAGATAATCCATCTTACTAATTCAATACAGAATGCATACCAATTTTCAATTCCTTCGAGACGATAAAGTCATGTTTTCAAATTATGTATCAGAAACCCACTTATGGACCTAGATCAGTACTTGGATATATGTCAGTAGTTAGAGTTAACCAAAGAGATGTTATTTCTGGTGTGCAAACTTTGTCCAAATCATTATGAGTTGTTTTCTTACCGTATCAGTTGGTACACTACATTGCAGCAACTCGATGTGAATCAACATCACACAATTGTTTTGTTTTTCTGGACAATAAATTATATTCATACAAATTACACAATTTCTATACAAATGGAGCCGAATCACCAGCAAAGGATGTTTTTTTACAACATTACTTCAAGAGATTGACACTCTCATGTTTTACAATACATGTCTCCCATAATATTTACTGTCAGATCAAATCTCATTTTCGTCATATCTCCTTGTTTGAAATCCATCTTCTCATCGTATAGGAGACATCGACGTATTGCATAACAAAGAAGGCACAGTCCACGCTGAAAATAACAAATAGTATTTCAGATTTCAATAAGTTGGGTAATAAAATACTTTGATCATTTTAAAATTTTCAAACTCTTCCTCACTTACTGACCTATGTTCTTGTTGGGGACATTTTTGTCTAACGGAAGGCCATTTGTCCAAGGGATGATGACTTTGTAGATATGGATGAATAGCCGTAAGTTCCTCGCGAGTATATTGTTTAAGTTCTTTTACCTGTCAAATATATCATAAATTTCAATGACATTTTTTATCAAATGATGAACATATATATGAATAAAGGTAGGTAGCTCACCGCTGACTCAAAATCATGCTTATATTTACGGCCACTAGCAAGAGAATTTAAATGAATGAAAGTCATTGCTTCTGTATCCACCGCCAACAAGTGAAAGTGTGTATTATCACTGCACAAAGGTATTAAAATATATCTAAACCCTTGTTCTATCATATCCGTCTTCATCACTTGTTGCATGGAAAACTTTCTTGACGATCTTATTGAAACCTAAATAGTTGCAAAATCAAAATTATTAATAACCACATCATAATACTAGGTCTTCTACAATCTATTAATTCTTACTAATTTACATCACTTACTGTGAAGAAGGTTGAACAATATATTGACTTGTGGTATGGCCTACCAGATGTGGATGCTCCCCTAAATAACATTTTACAAAAGGCATCAATGACCTCGCCTTTTGTAAAAACCTCTCCATTGAGGATTTGTAAGAATGAATGCAATTTCAAAGCAAAGGGTGCATCCTCCCAGATAAATTCATTATCCAACCTGTCAAGTTAATTGATAAGATTATATATTAAAGCCCCAAATATATTAACTAAACTATGTTTCATAACTTACTTTAGGTTCTCCAATTTATTTATCACGTAGGCCACTTCTTTATCTTGATTTTTCTTCTTCGACTTCATAAAATGCTTCTTCACAAACTACATCGATACAATTTACACCAAACTAATTAATGACCAAATTCAATAAATTTGACGTAATTAATATGAAAATAAGTCACATACATCAATGCCTTGAAGCCTCATTTTGTATAGTTCGAAGGTCCTTCTTTTCTCCTCCTCTATATCTTCTTCAGACATGACTTCCATTACAGTAATGGTTTCTCTTGCTTCATCCATATCCTCCTCACTAAGTTTCCTTTTTCCCTTGTCCATGACATTTGATATTTGTTCCTTTCTCCGCTTCCCCTTATGTAATAGTTGGTGCCATACTGGACTCTCAATTGGAGTATCCCTGTAATCATACCGAGTTCGGTCACGTCCTCTCCTTGTTCTACAAGATACTGGATCAGAAAGAGGACTGACTACAGGATAGCTTTCTTGAGCCTCCATGCCCTTTTTTCAATAATTGAAAGTAATTCCTTAACCCTTTCATTCAAACATATATTCTCCTCTGTTAGCTCCTTGATTAGGGTGTCTTTAAGAATGCATTCACCACATGGCCTTACATCTTCTGTGTCATGTCCTTGTGATGTCGCTATTGGCTGTGGAATGTCATCCCCAATCTCAAGGTTCTCAAACAATGTGTTTTCATGTAGGTTAGGAATTATTTCAACAATCACCTGTCAATTACTAAGTACACAAATTTTACTGCTTCTATATCAAACTAACATAGATAAACTAACATAGATCACAGTTTACAATAATTACCTCTTCGGAGCTGATTTGGTTGACAAGGTCCCTTACCCTACTAATATGCGAAGGAATATTCCTCCACTTATTTATTCGGGGTCCTTCAACATTGTATGGTTTTTGAATGGGTACATGCTCCAAAAACCATGCCTACACAAAGTTTTCCAGCCAATTACATTAATAACAGCAAAATATTATAAAATATAATTTAGGTAAATTCTACTCACTGCCAAAAGCCCAGCAAATCCCTTTACATAAGGGAGGTTTGTGGTCCTCTGGTTTCCTTGACTTGATGAAAATAATTCCCCAATCTTAGGTAATTGGGGAGACAAAAATTTATGGATAGCTTCCACCCAGTTGAATCTACCAAGATTGTCATAATCATCTACTATATCTACAAGCCCTAGAGGGACCTTATATGTACTAGACGAAAATAAAACACAAACAAATATATACAAAATATAAAATTTACAAACTAATAACACATCATCCTCTGATTCAACACTTTTAGAATAATGTTTAAGTAAGTCCTCAATTCTTGTTCTAGTAGGTTATTTTTCTTTTGAGAAGTAAGTACGATAGAGGTCACCCGATGCTTCAGTTGAATTAATAGGGATCGAAACTCCACGGTCCACTATACCCAGTACCAAAGCAACATCTCGTCTGGTGAACGCAACCGGTACACCTGAAACAATTAAAATCTTTAGTTATCATCAACAATATAGGATTCAATTTATTTCTCGTTGGGCCTGAAATGAATTCATTTCAGGCCCACGTTGGGCCTGAAATGAATTTACTTCAGGCCCACGTTGGGCCTGAAATGAATCATTCAGGCCCACGTTGGGCCTGAAATGAATTCATTTCAGGCCCACGTTGGGCCTGAAATGAATTTTTCAGGCCTACCTAGGGCCTGAAGTAAATTCACTTCAGGCCCTCGGTAGGCCTGAAATTATTTCATTTCAGGCCTACCGACCTGAAGTGAATTTCACCTTAAATTCACTCATTTAAATTGATCAAATATCAATCATTTAAGGTCAACTATATCCAAGTTTTATCTTACTATAGATACTGTTTATAATTCATAATTAAAACTATTACCTGAGAATTTAAAAACTTGCGAGGTTGAATCTCAACTTTCAAATATATTTACCAAAATTCCCCGGATATGCTACAATTCTTGAATGTCCAAGAAAATACTGAAGGGCGACTCTTTGATCTTCGCAATGTGTTGATCTTTTAAAATTTCAAATGCTTCAACAAAATGTTTAAAATGGCCTAAAACACTGCACCAATGTAATTTTTTCCCAAACTCATCTGAACCCTACAGTTTTTATACATTACAAATTTATTCAGCAAAAATAAGTATAAACAATATCACAAGCAGTGTTTATTCAGCAAAAATAAGTTTAAACAATATTACAAGCAGTGTTTATTCAGCAAAATTAAGTATAAACAATATCACATACCTTGGTGATTAATGCCAATGAAGAAGACGATGAGGAACCACCCACAGACCTTTTACCTGCCATTATTATGCAAATCAAACCTGCAGAAACCCTAAATCCTACTTTGATAGTGCCGAGCAGTATCAACTTCAACGTTAACACTTCAAGCAGCCTCAGGATCACACACTATCACTTTCCTGTATAGGAGCCTAGGTTTTGGTTGGGCGGAGGGAATCGAGGGAGTAGCAAACGACTAAAGCACAACTAGGGCACGCACAATGTCCTCCTTCAACAATATCATTTACGTTTTCGCGGTGAGAGATAGAATGACCTTGCCATCCGAATCACATATTTTTATTTTACTGCAAAAGTGGTTCGGATGTCTCGAAAATGGTAATGGAAAAGGTGTATTGTGGCGCCAAGGGTAGAATAGGAAGTTCACTTAAAGGGCTGCGCCCTTTGGTAAAATAGAAACCATGGGACGCCCTTTGGTAATTTCGTATTGTTACGTACGCCCTTTGGTAAATTGCCGAATTGGATATCTGATTTGAATGAAGAAGGATGTTTTCAGGATTATAGCGTAGCGGCATGACTATTAATCATAATTTTAGACATTCACGATTCGATCCCTAATTATGATATATTTTACAGAAATTTTTTCTCTAAATGAAGAGCGAATCTTGAGACACTGAGTTTTTGGACCATTTACTATGAGAGCTTCCCGATTTATCATAGTGGTTTATGAAAATTTTTATAAAGTTGGGCCGATCTTTTTAGATTTATCTGTTACCTTATCATGTTTTTTTCAAATGGAGAAGGATATGACAAGATTTTTTTTAACTTGATTAAATAATCAGATTTGGAGATTGTTGGGATTCAAATATGTAGATGGGTTTTATTTATCTATATATATTATAACTAAAATGTACAATTTTAGGTGATAATAAGATATTTAGGTAAAATGTGAATCGTCAATCTGTCGATCAATATGGAGAAGATAAATTATGCGCCTGGATGCTATCATATGAGGAGGACGAATATATTGATTTTGTCAGATTTTAACCTTTAGACTTCAAAATAATAACACTATTAACCATCAATCAATTTCACGGGAACAATCCATCATATATAGAAATGGATATGAAAGTTAAAAATAAAGATGAATATAATAAATATGGATAAAAAACATAAAATCTGATCCAAATCCGAATTATTATCGTCCTGACGTGCCCATTGACTAAGAATAAAACTTCCTTATACATTCTTAACTTCTTCACCTCCTCAAAAATTAATATGTTGATTTTTTTTTCAGGGCCTATTTGTTCCACAAACGATAATACATGTATACAATGATTTCTAAAGAAAATATTGATTTTTTTAATATAAAAATAGTAACCAGTAAGGATTAGTGAATATCAGTCGACTAAGAGTAAAAGGCATTATAGATGATTATTAGCTAATTAATAGAGACAATGAATAATTATTGAAAGGAACTGTCTTATTTACCCTAAAGTGTAATATCAGAGGAAAAAGAATGATGAAAAAAAACTTCTCTACAACATCCCTATAGTTAATGTGAATATTATAATAGTCAAATGATGTTATAACTCGTATGAATGAGTATATATATAAGACACATGTCAGCGTTCAATTCTTTGCATGTAATTAATGAGTAAAATTTTAAAAAAAAAATCATTCGGTGTGTGTTAGCATTTGATGTAAAATAAAATAATAATGAATGAATAGATAATGAATATTAATATTAAAATAAATATGAATATTAATTATAGAAGTTCGGTCTATGTTGACTGATCCACTCACTAAAGGTTTAGTGTCTAAGGTGTTTCATACGTATGTTGTGTATATAGAAGTTCTTCTTATATGAGAAAAACTCATCTAGTGAGAGTCTGTATTTATTTTATGGCTCTATGTTAATAAAGATAAATATTTTATTTTGATTATTGTACGTACTTAAGGTTTAAAATATTAATAGGAATTCATATGTTTATTTGATTCTCTGAATACGATATCATGATTTACTGTTGCTGTTTAGCATTTGGTGTTTATAAATATGATACAGATTCCTTTTGGAATCATAAAGTTTGGATCATGATTTGCTATTGCAGTTTAGCATAAGGTATTTCTAAAAATGAGCAAACTCTTTTAGGTCATTTTGGACCAGTTGAAATTGACATGTACTGATCATATTTCATGTAATTTCCACTCTATATATCCGCATCTTGATATATATCGTTAATGTCATTGGTATTGTGATTATTGTTGGGGCTTGTTACGATCATATACAGTAGCTATGATCTCTTTAGTCCTATACCAATGAAGTAAATGGATAGATTGTTTATAAGGGTATCTTATACCCATAAAGTTTATTATCAACTAAAGTTTTATTTGTATTTAACATACAACTCACATATAGCCCAAGTGGGAGATTATTAGATATTATTATCCCTGTTAGGTGAGCTTATTTGTAAGTTGCGCATGTAAATACAATCTGAGCTCTTAAAGTGATCTAACTTATCTTTATTGGGTTTCAAATTATTGGATGCGGGTTCAATGCATAGAACCCTTTAGACCAATCTATTAATATCTATGGGCTGATAACATATTAGATTTCTATATAAAGGGGAGATCCCCAAGGGTTTAGGGCATCCATCTTGATAGAGCTCTTGGTTCCCCATTAACCAAGAGTTATTTCGACGACGTCAACCTTAAGCCCTTTGAAAGATTTGTCTTCTTCTATCCGCTGCATCTTCTTCCACAGGAATCAAGCCGACGATGCTGCGACAAGTGTTGGACCTTGGATGGCTAGAGAGGGGGGGTGTGAATAATCAGCCAAAAAATTGGCTTCTTTTTCTCTCTGCACTTAGGGTTAGCAACGAAAAAACACAGCACAGAAAGAAATACAAAGAGACAGAACACAAACCAGACGCTAACTCAGAGATGTACAAGGTTCGGGGATAACTTGGCTCTACTCCTTGGCGTGCCCGTGAGGTGGGCGATCCCTTGATCGTCGACAAATCAAGCCCCTGAACTCCGGATATGAAAAACTCCTTCTCGGTGGAGTAATCTCTCCACAGATCTCAGAGATGAATCAGCTTGAATACAAGAGATCACGAGAAGAAACTTACAGACTTAGGAGCAAGCACAGAAAGCACAAAGAAGAGGCACAACTCAGAGCACAACACAGAACAACCCTAACGCTAGAACCTTTACTCAGCTCTTCGTTCTCTTGTGTCTGTTTGATTTCCGATCAGTTGCTCTGCCTTACGTTTCTGCTTCGCCAGCCTCCTCTTAAGCCTCCCTTCTGATCATCGCCAGGCTTCGTCGGCACCCATTAAACCACAACCTCATCACCACTGACCCACTGACCTCCACTGAGCGCTCAGTCCACTGAAGACCTCTTCAGCTGAGCCTTAGGTCAGTCACCAGCCGCGCCAGAAGCCGTTGAAACCTGCAAAACGATACCAAACAAACCTGCCACAGCGAAAGTCGCCATTGACCCTCCTTCTTGGCTTAGTATCGTCTCTGTGTCACCTGTACACTCATCAGAGTGATTAGCGAAGCAAATCAACACGTATCAGAAGGAAATCAGTAGAAACCAGAAGCGATCAGGAAGTCTGACAGTGATTCAAATTAAAGTTCTGAGCCTCTAATCGGTCACCCTGACCGATCAGATTCCCTCCTGATCGATCAGATCTCATTCTGATCGATCAGTGAATTTCTGATCGATCACACTGACCGATCAGAGATCATGGATCGGTCACCAGACCGATCACAGAGCTTACTGCAAGCTAGAGCAGTCGTCCGTGGCTAATCGAGCCAGAACCGATCAGCCAAGGGTTGATCGGTCCAGCTGACCGATCAACCAGGCTGATCGGTTCAGTGACCGATCAGCCACCTTGGCTGATCGGTTCGATCATCCAAGGGCTGATCGGCCTTGGCTGATCGATCAGCTGACTGATCCGTCAGGTCTAATCGATCAACCTGACCGATCAGCTACATGTTGGAACGATCAGGCTACCTCCTGATCGGTCCAGAGCCTATCTGATCGGTCTCACTGACCGATCAGAAATCCCTCTGATCATTCTGTGACCATTCAGATCGTTTTCTGATCGGTCACCAGACCGATCAGTCATCCTGGATCGGTCAACCGACCAATCCACTATCCAGAGAGTTTGTGCCAATTCCTTGATCGGACTCTAGACCGATCCAGCCACTTGGTTGACTTATGCTCAGTCCCCGGACCAAGACTTCATGCCCAGCTTCACTCACCAGGACTTAGTCCAACCTAGCTTCACTCGCTAGGACCCCGCTTCACTCACCGGGATTTCCTTCACCTAGCTTCACTCGCCAGGACCCGGCTTCACTCACCGGGATTTCCTTCACCTAGCTTCACTCAACCAAACTTAAATCGGTATCAACACCAAAACAACAATCAGGTCAGACTGCATCAACAATCTCCCCCTTTTTGTTGTTTGACAACCCGATTTAAGTTTAGGTATTAGAAGTCAAGTTTCTTATTGCAAGGGGATCAGAATCCTCCCCCTACAATAGTTAAGTTCGCAACAAAACCTAAACTTAACTAACCATCCTCTCCCCCTTTGTCAAACACTGAAAAGGGTGTAGACTGGCTATTTAAGTTTAAACAACTCTCCCTTAAACAAGGGTCTCTCCCCAAACCGAAATAAAGTCGAAGTATGATTTTTGAAAAGCATATGAAAAGCATATACCATAAATGTATCATGGCAACAATGTATATGCATCATATCAATAAACTAAGGAATCAAATAGGGCTGATGACTGAAGTAACACCAAAATAAATAGGCATACTGTCATCAACCGCATAGTCAAAAGACACTATCAAATAATAGTCATAAGTCAGAGCTCATCAAAATACATCAGTCTGTGAACCGAGATCCCTAATTGGTCTATGGACCGAACAGATTTCAGAAAAAATTCTGAAACTTTCAAACTCTAATACAAGTAGATTTAAATACTTTGATTCTAAAGGGTTCCCTTAACCAAAAGTGTATTTCTCTACATCATCAATCAAGAGAGGTTGTTTCCTTATGGATTGAAATCTTAAAACAAGCTTGTATCAAATTTGAATCAAGATTGTACCAAAAACAATTGATGTTCAAGTATGTTCCAAGTATGCTCTTGGAATGATCAGGTTTGTATCAGTATGTTCCATCCAATTTTGATGATCTAATTCAGTCCATAGTCCTAAGTTTATATCAAGTTCATGGTTCCAAGATTGTCTTAACCAAAGTCCTAATTCTCAATTCTATTGATAATTCTCCAAAATTAGATTAATTTGGATAATTCTTAGTCCCAAGTTAAGATCTGTCTTAACCATAAGGTTCCAAGATAAGTTTGTACAATTTATTCCCTAAATTGCCCACAAAAACAAATGAGAAAATTTTCCAGTATAGAGTAAATGGAAAAGATTTTTCATGTATCTTTATTGTGTATGGGATTTATAGTTTCTATTGGTTTAAATCCAATTACCTACATTTGAGATGAAAGGCAATCCCCATAGGTAGTAAATAGCTCGGAATGGCCTTGTGTTTGGTGTTAGATCGATGTCGGTTGTTAGAGGGGTGGTGAATAGCAATTTTCGAATCTTCTTCTTCCTACGTTGTTAGTTGCGCAAGCGGAAATACAAAAGAATAAAACTAACAACAAGAAAGCAATGCTAACAATACTGATTTAATTGGTATCCACCCCTAAATGTGACTAATCCAAGAATCCTTCGGTGGATCACTCCCCGGATAACCTTCAGCTAGCCCTTGTCGCTCCATGTGGGTGGAGAAACCTCGCCACAACACCTCGACAATATCTAAGCACCAAGACTACTATTTGGCTCTTACCCAAAGCCAAATTCGTCAAACCTTTCAGCTAACACGAAGGCCTCTTAAATAGAACTAAGGCTAAAAAACCCTCGCCACCAGTCGACTGCTCCCAGGGCAGTCGACTGGTCCCACTGAAAATCGACCGTTGCAACCCCAACGTTCGAATTTTCAACCAACTCACCAGCCGCTACCAGTCGACTGCTCCCAGGGCAGTCGACTGGTCCAGAGCTGACTGCATTCTGTGAGTTTTATCAGTGGACTGCCCCAAGGGCAGTCGACTGGTCCACTCACACACCTAAAGTTTCCCTTCCCGAGTACACGTCTCTCAGCACTCGAACCCTAGGATTTCCCGAGTATAATCACACAACACTCGTACCCTCACGACTCAACTGACTCCTCATCAGCAGCCTCGACTATTGTCTTCGCGCCCTCTTCATCTTCGGCCCTCACCCCTTGGATGCGCATACAAGCCTCCAGCTTGCCTTCATGCCATCCTTCACGTACGCCTCAAAGTCCGCGCCCCTCAGCTCATCGTCCCTGCCATACCAAGGTCCCTCAAGTGCACACAAGCCTCCAGCTTGTCTCCATGCCACCCTTCACCATACCGAAGCCGTCCAGCCAAGTCAATATGTGTAAACCTGCGCACCCTGCACACTCAACATACACATATTAGAACACAAGGGAAACCTAACTTAAACCATTTGCTCAAACATCAAAACACATGGTCACTCCGGACCATAGATTGCCCCAACATTTGGAGCACCAATTATCAACGAACCATGTTGATAGATGCTCCCCCTAACCAATGCCTATATAATACGAAAGATAGATGTTTTAGGTACCCAAATCTTGAGACCTAATGAACCTACAATGCAAGTTTTTGGCACCCATGCCTTAGTCATTTTCTTCTTAAGTCCATGAACCCTAGAAGCATTTGATGATCTAAATTGGGTTCTAGACATCAATGATATAAAGCTAGGTTCCTTAGATTGATACCCTATGTCAGCCTTGTTGTAGACCGCTCTTTGGGCATTAAGGATCATGTCCAAGGTCTTAGAGCTAGTTGAAAACTTCCCAAGAAGATTCTTGAGTTTTTCAATTTCACTCTTTAGACCCTTGTTCTCATCCTCAAGAACCTTAACATGCAAATCATCTATGTTATCATCCTTAGAAGGTTTCAATTTTTCTACTTCCAATTTTAATGACTTTACCTTGTTATTAGATTTTTTAAGCAAGGTAGTTAAACATGCAATAGTTCTATAACATTTATCTAACTCGGGAGAGATTACCTCTTCATCATCCGAAGATGATGAAGTCACGGTTGAAGTATCACTTGATTCGTTATCACTCTCCTTGTTTGAATCTTCTAGTGTCATGAGAGTCATGTGATAGATGCTCTTCTCCTCCTCCTTTTCCTTCTTCTTCTCCTTCTTCTTCTTTCTTCTGTCCCCTGCAACAAAAGCAATACCCTTTTCCTTTGGGCTTTTGTTAGCGATCTCATGTAATTCCATTTCACAAAAGAAATCTTCTAATTTAACAATGGAAAGATTCTTAGATACCTTGTAGGCATCCACCATGGATGACCATAAGATATTTCTAGGAAAAGATTTAAGTATATACCTTACAAGGTCTCGGTTCTCTACCCTCTCACCGATTAAGTGCAAACCGTTGAGAATTTCCTTGAACCGACCATGAAGCTTACTTACAGTTTCATTTTCTTCTATAGAGAGGTTCTGGAGTTGGCTGAGGAGGAGATCTTTCTTGGCT
>JAGFNQ010008154.1:83622-109386 GCA_024364735.1 Boesenbergia rotunda | reverse complement strand
CAGTGATTTAGGGTATCAGTGAGTTTTGAGCAAAACTCACTGATGGACCTCCCCATATGGAATCCTGAAAACCTAGACAGTAGTTAGGGTTGAGATAGAGATGAAGATTTTTGGTGCCCAACCCATCTGATCTTGCTGTATCACCAAGGCTAGATCAGTGATTTAGGTGCTATCAGTGAGTTTTGAGCAAAACTCACTGATGGACCTCCCATATCTGGAATTCTGAAAACCTAGATCAGTAGTTAGGGTTGAGATAGGAGATGAGATTTTGGGTGCCCAACCCTCTGATCTTGCTGTATCACCAAGGCTAGATCAGTGATTTAGGTGTATCAGTGAGTTTTGAGCAAAACTCACTGATGGACCTCCCATATCTGGAATCCTGAAAAACCTAGATCAGTAGTTAGGGTTGAGATAGGAGATGAGATTTTGGGTGCCCAACCCTCTGATCTTGCTGTATCACCAAGGCTAGATCAGTGATTTAGGTGTATCAGTGAGTTTTGAGCAAAACTCACTGATGGACCTCCCATATCTGGAATCCTGAAAAACCTAGATCAGTAGTTAGGGTTGAGATAGGAGATGAGATTTTGGGTGCCCAACCCTCTGATCTTGCTGTATCACCAAGGCTAGATCAGTGATTTAGGTGTATCAGTGAGTTTTGAGCAAAACTCACTGATGGACCTCCCATATCTGGAATCCTGAAAAACCTAGATCAGTAGTTAGGGTTGAGATAGGAGATGAGATTTTGGGTGCCCAACCCTCTGATCTTGCTGTATCACCAAGGCTAGATCAGTGATTTAGGTGTATCAGTGAGTTTTGAGCAAAACTCACTGATGGACCTCCCATATCTGGAATCCTGAAAAACCTAGATCAGTAGTTAGGGTTGAGATAGGAGATGAGATTTTGGGTGCCCAACCCTCTGATCTTGCTGTATCACCAAGGCTAGATCAGTGATTTAGGTGTATCAGTGAGTTTTGAGCAAAACTCACTGATGGACCTCCCATATCTGGAATCCTGAAAAACCTAGATCAGTAGTTAGGGTTGAGATAGGAGATGAGATTTTGGGTGCCCAACCCTCTGATCTTGCTGTATCACCAAGGCTAGATCAGTGATTTAGGTGTATCAGTGAGTTTTGAGCAAAACTCACTGATGGACCTCCCATATCTGGAATCCTGAAAAACCTAGATCAGTAGTTAGGGTTGAGATAGGAGATGAGATTTTGGGTGCCCAACCCTCTGATCTTGCTGTATCACCAAGGCTAGATCAGTGATTTAGGTGTATCAGTGAGTTTTGAGCAAAACTCACTGATGGACCTCCCATATCTGGAATCCTGAAAAACCTAGATCAGTAGTTAGGGTTGAGATAGGAGATGAGATTTTGGGTGCCCAACCCTCTGATCTTGCTGTATCACCAAGGCTAGATCAGTGATTTAGGTGTATCAGTGAGTTTTGAGCAAAACTCACTGATGGACCTCCCATATCTGGAATCCTGAAAAACCTAGATCAGTAGTTAGGGTTGAGATAGGAGATGAGATTTTGGGTGCCCAACCCTCTGATCTTGCTGTATCACCAAGGCTAGATCAGTGATTTAGGTGTATCAGTGAGTTTTGAGCAAAACTCACTGATGGACCTCCCATATCTGGAATCCTGAAAAACCTAGATCAGTAGTTAGGGTTGAGATAGGAGATGAGATTTTGGGTGCCCAACCCTCTGATCTTGCTGTATCACCAAGGCTAGATCAGTGATTTAGGTGTATCAGTGAGTTTTGAGCAAAACTCACTGATGGACCTCCCATATCTGGAATCCTGAAAAACCTAGATCAGTAGTTAGGGTTGAGATAGGAGATGAGATTTTGGGTGCCCAACCCTCTGATCTTGCTGTATCACCAAGGCTAGATCAGTGATTTAGGTGTATCAGTGAGTTTTGAGCAAAACTCACTGATGGACCTCCCATATCTGGAATCCTGAAAAACCTAGATCAGTAGTTAGGGTTGAGATAGGAGATGAGATTTTGGGTGCCCAACCCTCTGATCTTGCTGTATCACCAAGGCTAGATCAGTGATTTAGGTGTATCAGTGAGTTTTGAGCAAAACTCACTGATGGACCTCCCATATCTGGAATCCTGAAAAACCTAGATCAGTAGTTAGGGTTGAGATAGGAGATGAGATTTTGGGTGCCCAACCCTCTGATCTTGCTGTATCACCAAGGCTAGATCAGTGATTTAGGTGTATCAGTGAGTTTTGAGCAAAACTCACTGATGGACCTCCCATATCTGGAATCCTGAAAAACCTAGATCAGTAGTTAGGGTTGAGATAGGAGATGAGATTTTGGGTGCCCAACCCTCTGATCTTGCTGTATCACCAAGGCTAGATCAGTGATTTAGGTGTATCAGTGAGTTTTGAGCAAAACTCACTGATGGACCTCCCATATCTGGAATCCTGAAAAACCTAGATCAGTAGTTAGGGTTGAGATAGGAGATGAGATTTTGGGTGCCCAACCCTCTGATCTTGCTGTATCACCAAGGCTAGATCAGTGATTTAGGTGTATCAGTGAGTTTTGAGCAAAACTCACTGATGGACCTCCCATATCTGGAATCCTGAAAAACCTAGATCAGTAGTTAGGGTTGAGATAGGAGATGAGATTTTGGGTGCCCAACCCTCTGATCTTGCTGTATCACCAAGGCTAGATCAGTGATTTAGGTGTATCAGTGAGTTTTGAGCAAAACTCACTGATGGACCTCCCATATCTGGAATCTGAAAAACCTAGATCAGTAGTTAGGGTTGAGATAGGAGATGAGATTTTGGGTGCCCAACCCTCTGATCTTGCTGTATCACCAAGGCTAGATCAGTGATTTAGGTGTATCAGTGAGTTTTGAGCAAAACTCACTGATGGACCTCCCATATCTGGAATCCTGAAAAACCTAGATCAGTAGTTAGGGTTGAGATAGGAGATGAGATTTTGGGTGCCCAACCCTCTGATCTTGCTGTATCACCAAGGCTAGATCAGTGATTTAGGTGTATCAGTGAGTTTTGAGCAAAACTCACTGATGGACCTCCCATATCTGGAATCCTGAAAAACCTAGATCAGTAGTTAGGGTTGAGATAGGAGATGAGATTTTGGGTGCCCAACCCTCTGATCTTGCTGTATCACCAAGGCTAGATCAGTGATTTAGGTGTATCAGTGAGTTTTGAGCAAAACTCACTGATGGACCTCCCATATCTGGAATCCTGAAAAACCTAGATCAGTAGTTAGGGTTGAGATAGGAGATGAGATTTTGGGTGCCCAACCCTCTGATCTTGCTGTATCACCAAGGCTAGATCAGTGATTTAGGTGTATCAGTGAGTTTTGAGCAAAACTCACTGATGGACCTCCCATATCTGGAATCCTGAAAAACCTAGATCAGTAGTTAGGGTTGAGATAGGAGATGAGATTTTGGGTGCCCAACCCTCTGATCTTGCTGTATCACCAAGGCTAGATCAGTGATTTAGGTGTATCAGTGAGTTTTGAGCAAAACTCACTGATGGACCTCCCATATCTGGAATCCTGAAAAACCTAGATCAGTAGTTAGGGTTGAGATAGGAGATGAGATTTTGGGTGCCCAACCCTCTGATCTTGCTGTATCACCAAGGCTAGATCAGTGATTTAGGTGTATCAGTGAGTTTTGAGCAAAACTCACTGATGGACCTCCCATATCTGGAATCCTGAAAAACCTAGATCAGTAGTTAGGGTTGAGATAGGAGATGAGATTTTGGGTGCCCAACCCTCTGATCTTGCTGTATCACCAAGGCTAGATCAGTGATTTAGGTGTATCAGTGAGTTTTGAGCAAAACTCACTGATGGACCTCCCATATCTGGAATCCTGAAAAACCTAGATCAGTAGTTAGGGTTGAGATAGGAGATGAGATTTTGGGTGCCCAACCCTCTGATCTTGCTGTATCACCAAGGCTAGATCAGTGATTTAGGTGTATCAGTGAGTTTTGAGCAAAACTCACTGATGGACCTCCCATATCTGGAATCCTGAAAAACCTAGATCAGTAGTTAGGGTTGAGATAGGAGATGAGATTTTGGGTGCCCAACCCTCTGATCTTGCTGTATCACCAAGGCTAGATCAGTGATTTAGGTGTATCAGTGAGTTTTGAGCAAAACTCACTGATGGACCTCCCATATCTGGAATCCTGAAAAACCTAGATCAGTAGTTAGGGTTGAGATAGGAGATGAGATTTTGGGTGCCCAACCCTCTGATCTTGCTGTATCACCAAGGCTAGATCAGTGATTTAGGTGTATCAGTGAGTTTTGAGCAAAACTCACTGATGGACCTCCCATATCTGGAATCTGAAAAACCTAGATCAGTAGTTAGGGTTGAGATAGGAGATGAGATTTTGGGTGCCCAACCCTCTGATCTTGCTGTATCACCAAGGCTAGATCAGTGATTTAGGTGTATCAGTGAGTTTTGAGCAAAACTCACTGATGGACCTCCCATATCTGGAATCCTGAAAAACCTAGATCAGTAGTTAGGGTTGAGATAGGAGATGAGATTTTGGGTGCCCAACCCTCTGATCTTGCTGTATCACCAAGGCTAGATCAGTGATTTAGGTGTATCAGTGAGTTTTGAGCAAAACTCACTGATGGACCTCCCATATCTGGAATCCTGAAAAACCTAGATCAGTAGTTAGGGTTGAGATAGGAGATGAGATTTTGGGTGCCCAACCCTCTGATCTTGCTGTATCACCAAGGCTAGATCAGTGATTTAGGTGTATCAGTGAGTTTTGAGCAAAACTCACTGATGGACCTCCCATATCTGGAATCCTGAAAAACCTAGATCAGTAGTTAGGGTTGAGATAGGAGATGAGATTTTGGGTGCCCAACCCTCTGATCTTGCTGTATCACCAAGGCTAGATCAGTGATTTAGGTGTATCAGTGAGTTTTGAGCAAAACTCACTGATGGACCTCCCATATCTGGAATCCTGAAAAACCTAGATCAGTAGTTAGGGTTGAGATAGGAGATGAGATTTTGGGTGCCCAACCCTCTGATCTTGCTGTATCACCAAGGCTAGATCAGTGATTTAGGTGTATCAGTGAGTTTTGAGCAAAACTCACTGATGGACCTCCCATATCTGGAATCTGAAAAACCTAGATCAGTAGTTAGGGTTGAGATAGGAGATGAGATTTTGGGTGCCCAACCCTCTGATCTTGCTGTATCACCAAGGCTAGATCAGTGATTTAGGTGTATCAGTGAGTTTTGAGCAAAACTCACTGATGGACCTCCCATATCTGGAATCCTGAAAAACCTAGATCAGTAGTTAGGGTTGAGATAGGAGATGAGATTTTGGGTGCCCAACCCTCTGATCTTGCTGTATCACCAAGGCTAGATCAGTGATTTAGGTGTATCAGTGAGTTTTGAGCAAAACTCACTGATGGACCTCCCATATCTGGAATCCTGAAAAACCTAGATCAGTAGTTAGGGTTGAGATAGGAGATGAGATTTTGGGTGCCCAACCCTCTGATCTTGCTGTATCACCAAGGCTAGATCAGTGATTTAGGTGTATCAGTGAGTTTTGAGCAAAACTCACTGATGGACCTCCCATATCTGGAATCCTGAAAAACCTAGATCAGTAGTTAGGGTTGAGATAGGAGATGAGATTTTGGGTGCCCAACCCTCTGATCTTGCTGTATCACCAAGGCTAGATCAGTGATTTAGGTGTATCAGTGAGTTTTGAGCAAAACTCACTGATGGACCTCCCATATCTGGAATCTGAAAAACCTAGATCAGTAGTTAGGGTTGAGATAGGAGATGAGATTTTGGGTGCCCAACCCTCTGATCTTGCTGTATCACCAAGGCTAGATCAGTGATTTAGGTGTATCAGTGAGTTTTGAGCAAAACTCACTGATGGACCTCCCATATCTGGAATCCTGAAAAACCTAGATCAGTAGTTAGGGTTGAGATAGGAGATGAATTTTGGGTGCCCAACCCTCTGATCTTGCTGTATCACCAAGGCTAGATCAGTGATTTAGGTGTATCAGTGAGTTTTGAGCAAAACTCACTGATGGACCTCCCATATCTGGAATCCTGAAAAACCTAGATCAGTAGTTAGGGTTGAGATAGGAGATGAGATTTTGGGTGCCCAACCCTCTGATCTTGCTGTATCACCAAGGCTAGATCAGTGATTTAGGTGTATCAGTGAGTTTTGAGCAAAACTCACTGATGGACCTCCCATATCTGGAATCCTGAAAAACCTAGATCAGTAGTTAGGGTTGAGATAGGAGATGAGATTTTGGGTGCCCAACCCTCTGATCTTGCTGTATCACCAAGGCTAGATCAGTGATTTAGGTGTATCAGTGAGTTTTGAGCAAAACTCACTGATGGACCTCCCATATCTGGAATCCTGAAAAACCTAGATCAGTAGTTAGGGTTGAGATAGGAGATGAGATTTTGGGTGCCCAACCCTCTGATCTTGCTGTATCACCAAGGCTAGATCAGTGATTTAGGTGTATCAGTGAGTTTTGAGCAAAACTCACTGATGGACCTCCCATATCTGGAATCCTGAAAAACCTAGATCAGTAGTTAGGGTTGAGATAGGAGATGAGATTTTGGGTGCCCAACCCTCTGATCTTGCTGTATCACCAAGGCTAGATCAGTGATTTAGGTGTATCAGTGAGTTTTGAGCAAAACTCACTGATGGACCTCCCATATCTGGAATCCTGAAAAACCTAGATCAGTAGTTAGGGTTGAGATAGGAGATGAGATTTTGGGTGCCCAACCCTCTGATCTTGCTGTATCACCAAGGCTAGATCAGTGATTTAGGTGTATCAGTGAGTTTTGAGCAAAACTCACTGATGGACCTCCCATATCTGGAATCCTGAAAAACCTAGATCAGTAGTTAGGGTTGAGATAGGAGATGAGATTTTGGGTGCCCAACCCTCTGATCTTGCTGTATCACCAAGGCTAGATCAGTGATTTAGGTGTATCAGTGAGTTTTGAGCAAAACTCACTGATGGACCTCCCATATCTGGAATCCTGAAAAACCTAGATCAGTAGTTAGGGTTGAGATAGGAGATGAGATTTTGGGTGCCCAACCCTCTGATCTTGCTGTATCACCAAGGCTAGATCAGTGATTTAGGTGTATCAGTGAGTTTTGAGCAAAACTCACTGATGGACCTCCCATATCTGGAATCCTGAAAAACCTAGATCAGTAGTTAGGGTTGAGATAGGAGATGAATTTTGGGTGCCCAACCCTCTGATCTTGCTGTATCACCAAGGCTAGATCAGTGATTTAGGTGTATCAGTGAGTTTTGAGCAAAACTCACTGATGGACCTCCCATATCTGGAATCCTGAAAAACCTAGATCAGTAGTTAGGGTTGAGATAGGAGATGAGATTTTGGGTGCCCAACCCTCTGATCTTGCTGTATCACCAAGGCTAGATCAGTGATTTAGGTGTATCAGTGAGTTTTGAGCAAAACTCACTGATGGACCTCCCATATCTGGAATCCTGAAAAACCTAGATCAGTAGTTAGGGTTGAGATAGGAGATGAATTTTGGGTGCCCAACCCTCTGATCTTGCTGTATCACCAAGGCTAGATCAGTGATTTAGGTGTATCAGTGAGTTTTGAGCAAAACTCACTGATGGACCTCCCATATCTGGAATCCTGAAAAACCTAGATCAGTAGTTAGGGTTGAGATAGGAGATGAGATTTTGGGTGCCCAACCCTCTGATCTTGCTGTATCACCAAGGCTAGATCAGTGATTTAGGTGTATCAGTGAGTTTTGAGCAAAACTCACTGATGGACCTCCCATATCTGGAATCCTGAAAAACCTAGATCAGTAGTTAGGGTTGAGATAGGAGATGACATTTTGGGTGCCCAACCCTCTGATCTTGCTGTATCACCAAGGCTAGATCAGTGATTTAGGTGTATCAGTGAGTTTTGAGCAAAACTCACTGATGGACCTCCCATATCTGGAATCCTGAAAAACCTAGATCAGTAGTTAGGGTTGAGATAGGAGATGAGATTTTGGGTGCCCAACCCTCTGATCTTGCTGTATCACCAAGGCTAGATCAGTGATTTAGGTGTATCAGTGAGTTTTGAGCAAAACTCACTGATGGACCTCCCATATCTGGAATCCTGAAAAACCTAGATCAGTAGTTAGGGTTGAGATAGGAGATGAGATTTTGGGTGCCCAACCCTCTGATCTTGCTGTATCACCAAGGCTAGATCAGTGATTTAGGTGTATCAGTGAGTTTTGAGCAAAACTCACTGATGGACCTCCCATATCTGGAATCCTGAAAAACCTAGATCAGTAGTTAGGGTTGAGATAGGAGATGAGATTTTGGGTGCCCAACCCTCTGATCTTGCTGTATCACCAAGGCTAGATCAGTGATTTAGGTGTATCAGTGAGTTTTGAGCAAAACTCACTGATGGACCTCCCATATCTGGAATCCTGAAAAACCTAGATCAGTAGTTAGGGTTGAGATAGGAGATGAGATTTTGGGTGCCCAACCCTCTGATCTTGCTGTATCACCAAGGCTAGATCAGTGATTTAGGTGTATCAGTGAGTTTTGAGCAAAACTCACTGATGGACCTCCCATATCTGGAATTCTGAAAAACCTAGATCAGTAGTTAGGGTTGAGATAGGAGATGAGATTTTGGGTGCCCAATCCTCTGATCTTGCTGTATCACCAAGGCTAGATCAGTGTATTTTTATGTGCACACTAAGTACCAATATTTATCAGTTATCTTCTAAAAACGTCTTACATCTATACAACTACAAATTTATTATCCACCAACTTAAATCAGAAGTATTTAATGTTTAACAGAGACCCTGAAATGACTTGATTTCAGGCCCACCCTGTGTAGCGACCCGCCTTCTTACTGTCTTTAGACGGATCGTTACTCTTCTCTACTTCTCAACTTTTATACATGACTAAAGAAAATTGCGGAAATCTTGTTTTTTCTTTTAAATTCTGCTAACAATTATATTCTAACTTAAGCAATCATGTATAATAATACACTTCCAAAAATGGGGATGGAAAGCTGTGCTGAACTGAAGTCTGGTGCCTAGGGCGTCCTGAACACACTTCCAAAAATGGGAGGTGAATCGCCCATATCTGTCAGACACGCTCGACTTCGGAACTCCGTGAAGCCTGATTACTTCTCTCATGTACAGCTGTGCTAACTGCTCTACCGAATGCGATAACTTGATGGCTAGGAAGTGGGCAGACTTGGTCAATCTGTCGACTATCACCCAAATTGCATCGTGTCCATGGGTGGTTCTTGGAAGACCTGTGATAAAGTCCATGGATATTTCTTCCCATTTCCACTCTGGAATGGGAAGTGGCTGTAGAACTCCTCCTGGTCTCTGGTGCTCTGCTTTGACTCTCTGGCAGGTCAAGCAGGTACTGATATATCTGGCCACGTCTCGCTTGAGTCCAGACCACCAGAATCTTTGCTTTACATCTTGGTACATCTTGGTAGAACCAGGATGCATAGAGTACGGGGTACTGTGGGCTTCTTCTAAAATATTCTTCCTTAGTTCCTCATCATTGGGGACGCAAAGGCGGTCTCCAAGGTAGAGGATGTCACTATCTGATACTCGAAACTCTGAATTTTCTGCCTCTTGGATCTCCTGCTTGATCTTTTGGATCTCTGGGTCTTGACTTTGCTTTCTTTGTATATCCACAAGCAGGGTTGACTCTAGAGTCAATGCAGAAAGTTGCCCAATTATTACCTCGACTCCAAAATCCTTTATTTCTTTCTGAAGTGGTAGAGACAGTGATGATAGGGACATCAGTGCTGCACAGGATTTTCTGCTCAGTGCATCTGCCACTTTATTAGCTTTACCTGGGTGGTAGAGGATTTCACAGTCATAATCTTTGACCAACTCTAGCCACCTGCGCTGCCTCATATTCAGATCCTTCTGAGTGAAGAAGTACTTCAAACTCTGATGGTCTGTGAAGATTCTGCACTGCACTCCATACAGGTAGTCTCTCCAAAGCTTCAGTGCAAAAACCACAGCTGCTAGCTCAAGGTCGTGTGTAGGGTAATTCTTCTCATAGTCCTTGAGCTGTCTGGAGGCATATGCTATTACTTTACCGTCTTGCATGAGGACAGCTCCAAGGCCCATCTTGGATGCATCACTGTAGATGTCAAAGGCCTTGTCCCTCTCTGGAACAGTCAGGATGGGAGCACTAGTCAATCTTTTCTTCAGCTCTAGAAAATTGTGCTCGCATTTATCTGACCATTCAAACTTCTTGTTCTTTCTGGTCAAGGCTGTGAGTGGAGAGGCTATTCTGGAAAAGTCCTCCACAAATTTTCTGTAATATCCTGCCAGGCCTAAGAAACTCCTGATTTCACTGGCATTCTTGGGTCTACACCAGTTGCTGACTGCTTCTATCTTGGCTGGATCAACTTGAATGCCTTCTTTGGATACAATGTGACCTAGGAAGGTCACCTGATCTAGCCAAAACTCACACTTTGAGAACTTTGCATAGAGCTTCTCCTGCTGAAGGATCTGCAGCACTATCCTCAAGTGTGTAGCATGGCCCTCTGGAGTCTGTGAGTATATGAGAATATCATCAATAAATACAATGACGAATTTATCGAGATATTCCCTGAAGATGTGGTTCATCAGCTCCATGAAAACTGCTGGAGCATTGGTTACTCCAAAAGGCATCACTACAAATTCGTAGTGGCCGTATCTTGTCCTGAAGGCCGTTCTGGGGATGTCACTTTCTTTAACCTTTAGCTGATGATACCCAGAACGCAAATCTATCTTCGAGAATACTGTAGCCCCTTTGAGTTGATCAAATAAATCATCTATTCTAGGAAGGGGGTACTTGTTCTTGATGGTTACTTTGTTCAGAGCTCTGTAGTCTATGCACAGACGCATAGACCCATCCTTCTTCTTGACGAAAAGTACAGGAGCTCCCCAGGGTGAATGACTCGGGCGAATGAAGCCCTTGTCTAGTAGCTCCTGGAGTTGCTCTTGTAATTCTTTCAACTCTGCTGGAGACATACGATATGGGGCTTTTGAGACCGGACCGGTACCTGGCACTAGCTCAATCTCAAATTCCACCTCCCTGTTGGGCGGTAGTCCAGGTAGTTCTTCTGGGAACACCTCTGGATATTCGCAGACTACCCGTACATCCTCCTGCTTGAGTTCTTTCTTTGCTTCTGAGTCCATTATGTGTGCAAGAAGACCAGCACACCCTTGCTCTAGCATCTGGTGGGCTGCCAAGGCTGAGAGGAATTTCTGAGTCTTCCTCTTTGGGGCTCCTTGAAACTCGAATGGTGGTTCTCCTTCTGGGCTGAAAACCACCTTCCTTCTACGGCAGTCCACTGAAGCGCTGTACTTACTGAAGAAATCCATCCCTAACATGACATCATAATCCTTCATCTCAAGGACTATCCAGTCACTATAGAGCTCTCGGTTGGAAATCCAGATTGGTACTGCCCTTAGCCTCTAAGTAGAGGCCATTTCTTCCCCTAACGGTAAGGTTGTTAAGAATTTCATCGTTCAACCTTTCTGGTGGCCTTTATACTGTTTAAGTAGTGCTCAGTGATCAAAGCACCACGTATTAGTTCTTCGGAGGTTTGTGGCCTCTTAACACTGCTAGCCCTCTTTAACGTTATCTCAGGCCTTAACATCTTGAGCATTAGCCTAACCATCTCTTTTCCTGTGCTAACTAGCTCTGGGCACAGATGAGCTAACCGCTTAAACATCTTCACTGCTTCATCCACGGATAGTTCTCCTTGTCTGAACTCCGTGAATTCATCATAATGCTTGTTGGTTTCTTGCATGTGAAAGTATTCTTCGAAGAACTCAGTCCCGAAGTCGGCCCATGTCATCTGGCTGACATTTCTCTTGGCCTTGACTCTCTCCCACTATATTCTAGCATCTCCCGTAAGGCAGAAAGATGCACACTTTATCTTCTCTACCTCATGCCAGTCTAGTAGCCCTACTATTCTTTCCAAGTTTTGAACCTGCTTAAGCATCCCATGGTTTACTTGTGCCTGGGAAATTCCCTGGCTTCAGTTTCTTCTACTGAATGAGGTATGCTTCTTGCCTTACTCCCCGAGCCACCACCTCTAAGAGATTTGGTGGTGGTACTGACTCTGTTACCTCTTGCCCTCTAGGAACTTGCTCCTCGTTTTGGGCCTTTCTAGGCGTCCTCAAATGTATAACTTAACACTTAACGGTAATGTTCTCAAACTTGCTTTAGGATACAACAATACCTTGGTCTTGTTTCTCATCTCATTTCTTAGTCCTATAGCTCGTTCTTGGGCTTAGTAAGACCTTGGTCTTACTCAGAACTTTTATCGGACACCTTACATGCCGAAATCCTCCAAACCTTGTGTTTGGGCAAATCAAGACCTTGGTCTTGCTATACTAAGATCACAACATGAAGGACGTCCTCCACTCCTGTTGTGGGTGGTGTAGGGGGCACTAGGTGCTGATTTGCCATCAGTGTGGCGATGGTCTTCTGTTGCTCTGAAATCTGAGCTTGTATTTGAGCAATGACTGCCATCAGGTTTGGCTGTTCTGTGCCAGGCTCATTGTTATCTTGAACTGGAGTTCTGTTCCTTGCATTAGGAGCTCGGCCTCTTCTTGCCATCTTGATAATGCATAAGGGAACAAGAAATCACTACTACCTCTCTAGGCATAAACTTGTCTTCTCACTTAGTAACCTAATATCCATTCTAGGGATTAAACATGATTCCGTGATACTAAGGTATTAAACATGCTTCCTTGTTCTATGCACATGTGAGTAAGTACTTAAGCATTTCTCTATACTGCAATTAAATAAAGGAGCAATAGAAAAACTGAAACTTAAAACTTTCTTACTTGAAGACGGCAAGGTAGATGCTGATGTGTGTGTGATGCTGGAGAATGGGAACTGCTCTGATACCAACTGTAGCGACCCGCCTTCTTACTGTCTTTAGACGGATCGTTACTCTTCTCTACTTCTCAACTTTTATACATGACTAAAGAAAATTGCGGAAATCTTGTTTTTTCTTTTAAATTCTGCTAACAATTATATTCTAACTTAAGCAATCATGTATAATAATACCATGCCATACTTTCTTCTCAAATCCCATAGCTAATACCTGTTGAAAACAGCCTTACCCTTCTTAAACTGCCTGTACCAGTCGACTGGTGACGTGGCAGTCGACTGGTACGCCTGTAATCAGTTTTACAGGTTTCGGCCCTTGCTTTCCAAGTCCACCATTCCTTCAATTTCGAGCCATATCAAACTACGACATCATTTCTATACTCTATATCAGTTTCCTAAACAATTTAGCCAATCAAACGAATCCGTAAACTTGAATTTAGGACTTTTATGGAAGAAAATAAACTAAACAAGTTTATATAAACTTTAACAATAGAGTTTGTACCAATCTTGACTTCTATGAATTTATAACACCAAATACATGTTTTACGACCTTGCTAAAGCATTATGAAATGTGATTGCAACTTTTCTAAACATTTTTAAGCAATAAAACTCGATTCAAAAGGAAAATTGATACTATCTTGGCACAAACACCTTTTTCTCTAACAAAGTATCAATATTTCTAACTACTCACACTTTTACTCATCCAATGCAATCATGGGGATATATATGCTAAAGGAAATGACATGGAATCTTTACTCTAAGAAATTTAGCATATAAAACTATCCAAAACTCAAATACTCCATAATCTCCATAAAGCAAGAACTTGAAATTTGAATAAACTTAAACATTGCAATTCAAATAACTAAAATGTCTCGTCTCAAGGATCTCTCCATAATCAGCCACCACACACACTCTACTCAGCACCGCCTCGTCGTCTTCCTTCAGAATTGCTTGCCTTTACCTTTATCTGCAATAAGAGGAAATGCATCTATAAGCAAAAGCTTAGTAAGTACTATCTAGCTCACAAAATCTCGAATGTGCAAACATGCTTCTAGAACAATATGAAAATCATATGAGATACTAATATGCTTGAAAGGAAACTAAGAACATGTATAGCTCAAAACATGCATACTCAAGCAATAATAAATCTCATTTTACTTTTCTTGACTCAACTTGAAACTTTAGCTATTCTTTAACTTTTGAAAACTTTCTTAAACTTTAGAAAACTCTGCTAAAGCATATACTTGAAAATAATAATCACTTGGATCCACTGAAGACGTAAGTACCATCTGATATGCGCGTTCCCTAAAAGGTTGGGGTAGCGAGCCACCAATCCTAATAGAGCAGACCTTGGTCTACCAGGGCCAAGACCTTGGAATTGGACACCTGGATTTCTTTAACGACGCCCTTGGACGCCGGGTACTGGCCTTATAAAATAAAATAGCTTTTCTTACTTTTCTTTCTTATCTGTAAATGCCTTGGCATTTTCTGGAGCACCTTGCGTGCTAAAATCCTTAAGTCTTGACTTTTGGGGATTTCTTAAGGCCTTGGCCTTTTCTTTTCTTATCTTTATCTTCTCTTTTCTTTTCTCATAGCTTTCTTAGACCCTAAACTCATATAGGGTACATGAATAAACTTATACATAATCATACAACAATTAATGAACTAAGATAACATGCAAAAACTTAAACAAAAAGGAAATAGCTCTTTTTAAAACTTTTAAAGGAAATTCTCGCGGAAAAACCGCCTCTTACTGCAGGTGAGCAGTACTTACATTGATATCTTGGACTTACAACCAAGATTAATGTCTAGAGCTCGAGAGAAACTTGAGATCTCAGAGAATTCTTCACGTCTACGCGTTCCTCTCGTCGCGGGGATCCCGAATATAGGATTATCTCTTGGAGAAGAGTCTTGGCCGGCCCTCCTTGGCCTTGATGGTGGTCGGCGTCGCCCAAGAGGAGAGGTGGTCGGCGTGAGGGTTTGGAGAGGAGAGAAATAAAATTTCTCTCTTTAACTATCTATTTATACTTAAGGCAGATTAAACTAACAATTCCTTAAATAACCTTCTCTCCATCCCTTGTTGTGCTCGATAACCCTAGCCCAGCCGGTTGTGCGCTTGTGTCGTCTCGCGGTGGTCGCGGGTTCGATCCACCCGCTGCACTTAACCGGTTTTTATTATTTTTCCGTTTTCTTTTCTTTTTCTTTTTTTTTTAAAATACCAAACGGACTCGGAAAATTCCATAAAAATATTCTAAAAATTCCTAAAAATATCTAGAATATTTCTAAACCATTTCTAAATAATTCTAAGGACTTTAAGAATTAAAAATGGGAATTTTGGGGCGTTACACCCTGGCCTGAAATGGATCTTTTCAGGCCCAACTTCGGCCTGAAAGGTTTTATTTCAGGCCCTCCTTGGGCCTGAAGTGTTTTTATTTCAGGCCCGCCGTGGGCCTGAATTGATTTATTTCAGGCCCACCCTGGGCCTGAAATGGATCTATTCAGGCCCACCCTGGGCCTGAAAGGTTTTATTTTAGGCCCTCCTTGGGCCTGAAGTGTTTTTATTTCAGGCCCAAGGTGGGCCTGAAATGATTTATTTCAGGCCCACCGTGGGCCTGAATTAATTTTATTTCAGGCCCACCGTATTCCTGAAAAGTAAATTTGATGCTCACCTTGGCCATTAAATAAAATCATGATTTATAGATTAATATTCTATATTTATTTATAAGTTGTCACCAAATCCTTTAATTTTATTTAATTATCAAAATTTACAATTTGAAACAAGTATTTTAAATTTATGGTAGAGATAATCCATCTTACTAATTCAATACAGAATGCATACCAATTTTCAATTCCTTCGAGACGATAAAGTCATGTTTCAAATTATGTATCAGAAACCCACTTATGGACCTAGATCAGTATTTGGATATATGTCAGTAGTTAGAGTTAACCAAAGAGATGTTATTTCTGGTGTGCAAACTTTGTCCAAATCATTATGAGTTGTTTTCTTACCGTATCAGTTGGTACACTACATTGCAGCAACTCGATGTGAATCAACATCACACAATTGTTTTGTTTTTCTGGACAATAAATTATATTCATACAAATTACACAATTTCTATACAAATGGAGCCGAATCACCAGCAAAGGATGTTTTTTTACAACATTACTTCAAGAGATTGACACTCTCATGTTTTACAATACATGTCTCCCATAATATTTACTATCAGATCAAATCTCATTTTCGTCATATCTCCTTGTTTGAAATCCATCTTCTCATCGTATAGGAGACATCGGACGTATTGCATAACAAAGAAGGCACAGTCCACGCTGAAAATAACAAATAGTATTTCAGATTTCAATAAGTTGGGTAATAAAATACTTTGATCATTTTAAAATTTTCAAACTCTTCCTCACTTACTGACCTATGTTCTTGTTGGGGACATTTTTGTCTAACGGAAGGCCATTTGTCCAAGGGATGATGACTTTGTAGATATGGATGAATAGCCGTAAGTTCCTCGCGAGTATATTGTTTAAGTTCTTTTACCTGCCAAATATATCATGAATTTCAATGACATTTTTTATCAAATGATGAACATATATATGAATAAAGGTAGGTAGCTCACCGCTGAGTCAAAATCATGCTTATATTTACGGCCACTAGCAAGAGAATTTAAATGAATGAAAGTCATTGCTTCTGTATCCACCGCCAACAAGTGAAAGTGTGTATTATCACTGCACAAAGGTATTAAAATATATCTAAACCCTTGTTCTATCATATCCGTCTTCATCACTTGTTGCATGGAAAACTTTCTTGACGATCTTATTGAAGCCTAAATAGTTGCAAAATCAAAATTATTAATAACCACATCATAATACTAGGTCTTCTACAATCTATTAATTCTTACTAATTTACATCACTTACTGTGAAGAAGGTTGAACAATATATTGACTTGTGGTATGGCCTACCAGATGTGGATGCTCCCCTAAATAACATTTTACAAAAGGCATCAATGACCTCGCCTTTTGTAAAAACCTCTCCATTGAGGATTTGTAAGAATGAATGCAATTTCAAAGCAAAAGGTGCATCCTCCCAGATAAATTCATTATCCAACCTGTCAAGTTAATTGATAAGATTATATATTAAAGCCCCAAATATATTAACTAAACTATGTTTCATAACTTACTTTAGGTTCTCCAATTTATTTATCACGTAGGCCACTTCTTTATCTTGATTTTTCTTCTTCGACTTCATAAAATGCTTCTTCACAAACTACATCGATACAATTTACACCAAACTAATTAATGACCAAATTCAATAAATTTGACGTAATTAATATGAAAATAAGTCACATACATCAATGCCTTGAAGCCTCATTTTGTATAGTTCGAAGGTCCTTCTTTTCTCCTCCTCTATATCTTCTTCAGACATGACTTCCATTACAGTAATGGTTTCTCTTGCTTCATCCATATCCTCCTCACTAAGTTTCCTTTTTCCCTTGTCCATGACATTTGATATTTGTTCCTTTCTCCGCTTCCCCTTATGTAATAGTTGGTGCCATACTGGACTCTCAATTGGAGTATCCCTGTAATCATACCGAGTTCGGTCACGTCCTCTCCTTGTTCTACAAGATACTGGATCAGAAAGAGGACTGACTACAGGATAGCTTTCTTGAGCCTCCATGCCCTTTTTTTCAATAATTGAAAGTAATTCCTTAACCCTTTCATTCAAACATATATTCTCCTCTGTTAGCTCCTTGATTAGGGTGTCTTTAAGAATGCATTCACCACATGGCCTTACATCTTCTGTGTCATGTCCTTGTGATGTCGCTATTGGCTGTGGAATGTCATCCCCAATCTCAAGGTTCTCAAACAATGTGTTTTCATGTAGGTTAGGAATTATTTCAACAATCACCTGTCAATTACCAAGTACACAAATTTTACTGCTTCTATATCAAACTAACATAGATAAACTAACATAGATCACAGTTTACAATAATTACCTCTTCGGAGCTGATTTGGTTGACAAGGTCCCTTACCCTACTAATATGCGAAGGAATATTCCTCCACTTATTTATTCGGGGTCCTTCAACATTGTATGGTTTTTGAATGGGTACATGCTCCAAAAACCATGCCTACACAAAGTTTTCCAGCCAATTACATTAATAACAGCAAAATATTATAAAATATAATTTAGGTAAATTCTACTCACTGCCAAAAGCCCAGCAAATCCCTTTACATAAGGGAGGTTTGTGGTCCTCTGGTTTCCTTGACTTGATGAAAATAATTCCCCAATCTTAGGTAATTGGGGAGACAAAAATTTATGGATAGCTTCCACCCAGTTGAATCTACCAAGATTGTCATAATCATCTACTATATCTACAAGCCCTAGAGGGACCTTATATGTACTAGACGAAAATAAAACACAAACAAATATATACAAAATATAAAATTTACAAACTAATAACACATCATCCTCTGATTCAACACTTTTAGAATAATGTTTAAGTAAGTCCTCAATTCTTGTTCTAGTAGGTTGTTTTTCTTTTGAGAAGTAAGTACGATAGAGGTCACCCGATGCTTCAGTTGAATTAATAGGGATCGAAACTCCACGGTCCACTATACCCAGTACCAAAGCAACATCTCGTCTGGTGAACGCAACCGGTACACCTGAAACAATTAAAATCTTTAGTTATCATCAACAATATAGGATTCAATTTATTTCTCGTTGGGCCTGAAATGAATTCATTTCAGGCCCACGTTGGGCCTGAAATGAATATTCAGGCCCACGTTGGGCCTGAAATGAATCATTCAGGCCACTGGGCCTGAAGTAAATTCACTTCAGGCCCTCGGTAGGCCTGAAATTATTTCATTCAGGCCTACCGACCTGAAGTAATTCACCTTAAATTCACTCATTTAAATTGATCAAATATCAATCATTTAAGGTCAACTATATCCAAGTTTTATCTTACTATAGATACTGTTTATAATTCATAATTAAAACTATTACCTGAGAATTTAAAAACTTGCGAGGTTGAATCCCAACTTTCAAATATATTTACCAAAATTCCCCGGATATGCTGCAATTCTTGAATGTCCAAGAAAATACTGAAGGGCGACTCTTTGATCTTCGCAATGTGTTGATCTTTTAAAATTTCAAATGCTTCAACAAAATGTTTAAAATGGCCTAAAACACTGCACCAATGTAATTTTTTCCCAAACTCATCTGAACCCTACAGTTTTTATACATTACAAATTTATTCAGCAAAAATAAGTATAAACAATATCACAAGCAGTGTTTATTCAGCAAAAATAAGTTTAAACAATATCACAAGCAGTGTTTATTCAGCAAAATTAAGTATAAACAATATCACATACCTTGGTGATTAATGCCAATGAAGAAGACGATGAGGAACCACCCACAGACCTTTTACCTGCCATTATTATGTAAATCAAACCTGCAGAAACCCTAAATCCTACTTTGATAGTGCCGAGCAGTATCAACTTCAACGTTAACACTTCAAGCAGCCTCAGGATCACACACTATCACTTTCCTGTATAGGAGCCTAGGTTTTGGTTGGGCGGAGGGAATCGAGGGAGTAGCAAACGACTAAAGCACAACTAGGGCACGCACAATGTCCTCCTTCAACAATACCATTTACGTTTTCGCGGTGAGAGATAGAATGACCTTGCCATCCGAATCACATATTTTTATTTTACTGCAAAAGTGGTTCGGATGTCTCGAAAATGGTAATGGAAAAGGTGTATTGTGGCGCCAAGGGTAGAATAGGAAGTTCACTTAAAGGGCTGCGCCCTTTGGTAAAATAGAAACCATGGGACGTCCTTTGGTAATTTCGTATTGTTACGTACGCCCTTTGGTAAATTGCCCATTTTTTATTGCCTAGGTGTTTAGATATTTCTACTCCCAGTCCTCCCATTAACCATTAGATAAATTCGAAAAATACAAATGGATCACGATGACAATCCAACACTACAAGTAGTTTCAGTGTCCCAGGCGTTTATTTACGTTCTGTAAAAATCTAATAATTATTGTTCGAGAAATTCATCCATTTATTTACCATCGCATTCAGTCCCGAGGGGCAAATTAATTGAAATATGGAAATCAAAAAAGAAAAAAAAACACACTCCACAATCGCTTAACTTGATCTAACATGCACTTCGACCCGTCAAGCCTTTAACCTAGTGGATGCATGGCATTTATAACGTAATGATCAGGGGCCGATCATCAGGAGGTGATAGCCTATATTTTTGACTTTATCATGCACTTATTATCTATATATCTGTATGAATCTCCGTCTATATCTATGGAACAGACTCTAGAGGGATGTTAAGGTAGCAGATCTATTTTTTTTTTAACCTCATGAAATGCATCAAATGCCCCAAACTATGCTCTTGACTCCACAAAACTCTTTAAAAGATCCATTGTCGAAGCGTCAAACATACTGATCCCAGCCTTGCCTACCGGTACATCGACCCGCATAACCAGCCAGCCTGGCGCCACGGAGGCCCAGCAGAAGGGTCGACGATGACCTCGCCAGGGGAGTCCCGGAGCCAGGAAATCCCCAAGGCGCTCACTGACCGACCCCGGGCAGGGTCGGTCGAGTCGATCTCGAGCGTCTCCTAACTCAGTCACCCAAACTCGCACCCCGATCTGAACCTGGGTCGGGCAACTCAGACAGACGCGTGGCGCCCACGCTCTCTCAGCATCCCATGGATCCGACAACTCACAGAACCGAGACAAAGCCAGACAGACACAACTTAGCGCACCCCGACTCAGGGCGTACCCCGCGCCTCACCTCTCCCAGTCGGACGCGTGGTGGCCCACGCTCCCTGGCCATTACCCGACCCGGTCTTCGATACTTGGACCCGTCGGTTGGCACTCAGGCTACGAACTAGATCGTCCCTACGCCGCCCTATGTCATCATCTCCGGGGTACGACCTTGATGTCAGGGTACCACGCGCCTTGCCCATTTATGACACCCTTCGCGGTTATCCCGCTGATTCAGTACCTTCGTACTGCCCAAGCACCCCGCGCCATGCCACGGTACTTTCAGGTGCTCTCATACGAGCTAACAGGTACCACACCCTTGTCTCGTCAACACGGACAGTGGGTTGTCAGCTCCCCCGGCTATATAAGCCCGCCACTTCTCATTCCGCAGGTATGCGCGCGAGCTCTCCCTTCCACTATATTTCCATTTGCTCTACTATATCCTGCGGATACTGACTTGACCGTCGGAGTGCCTTACCGGGAAACTCCCCGACGGGTTTGCTAACGGTCCCTGTTTTGCAGGCGGTTGCCAGAGTGGAGCCAGGTCAGCGCCACCCCAACCGCTCGTACCGCTCGGGAGATCATCCCGCCCTTGGGACTTCCACCTCGCCTCGCGACAGGATCAAATTTGGCGCTGGAAGGAGGGACAATCAGCCTGATCGGAGGCGTATGATGGAAGTGCTCCACCAGGTCGCGATAACCGTTACGCCCGAGGAGTACGAGCTCCTCTCAGCCGCCCGAGCTCGGGGAACTCCACTAAGGCTATCACGCGCTGATGGCCCAGCGACTAGGCCCCAGGAGCCCGTGGCACCTAATACCTCAGGAGGTCGGGGAAAGGTCGTTCCACCAGAAGCAGGCTCGACCTCTTCCCTCCCACCTGCGCACCATAACCGGGCCAACGCGACGGAGCCCTCGCCGGTCGAGGTATCCACGTCCAGCCGCATGCGCTTGCCACGCCGCGATAAGGGAAAAGCCCTGGTCGACGTGACGCCGACCACTCGAGCACGTAGCCCTTTTGCTGCGTGGATCTTAGAGGATCCGGTCCCCAGGCATCTCAGATTCTTCACCATGCCTGAGTACGCGAGGGCCACCGACCCAGAAGAGCACCTCATGAAGTTTGAAAGTGCTGCCTTGCTACAGCAGTACCCTGAGGGTGTGAAGTGTCGAGCCCTCTTGACCACGCTCTCTGGAGCTGCGCAACGGTGGTTCAGCCAGAGACCCAACGGGTCGATCTCCAGTTTCGAAGAGCTTAGGAGGACATTCCTCTAGCACTTCGCTAGTAGCCGAAGGCATCACAGGACAAGCATTAATTTGTTTGCATTGAAGCAAGGCCCGAAGGAATTGCTTCGGGCCTACATTAAGAGATTCAATGGGGTGACATTGGACGTGCCAACGACCACCCCGGAAGTTTTGATTAGCGCTTTCTCCCAAGGATTGCAAGTGAGAGATTTCTTTCGCTCGCTCATCCGGAAGCCCCCCAAAGACTTTGACAGCCTCTTGGGAAGGGTCGTTAAATACACCAATGTGGAAGAAGCACAGGCCGCTCGGAAGAAGGAGCTAGTCGACACACTGCTCCCGACTCCTGTGCAGTCCCACTAATTGCCGTGCGGGCCCATTCGCAGCCCATGGGGGGCCGCGGACCGAATCAAAGTAGAACATCGGCAAGTGCAGCAAGTGGCTCAGGGGTGCTTGCCGACCCGCTGGAGGCCCTACTGCATATTCCATCACAGCCGCACATATGCCACGGAAGAGTGTCATTAGTTCGGACGGGATCAAGCTCACCCAACAGCTACGCCCGAACGAAGAAGGCAAGCCTCCCCCAAGCAGGACTTGGGTCAAGATGGTCGAAACCTCCCCTTGGCCGACGAAAGACTTGAACAGGAGCTTCCGCTCGCTCGCGGCTTGTTCCAGGAACATGTCGAGATAGAGGAGCAGCGGGCCACCCGGCAAAACGCCATTCAGGGAGGGGTGCTCCTGATTTCCGACGGGCTAGCCCAGAGAAGCTCCCGCCAGGCAGGCTGGTAGAAAAAGTTGTACTCTGTAAACCCATGAGGATAGTGGAAGATCCACCTTCTCGTATAAACGACCAAATGTCCCAGACTCTCGCTCCCGCGAGTTATAAGTGGGTCTGCTCCCACGACCCTCGGATCGGCTCTCAGACGGACGCGTGGCTACCCACGCTCTCTGAGATGTCCCCAACCGAGAAGCCAGACTCTCGCTCTCGCGAGTTATAAGTGGGCTTGCTCCCACGACCCTCAGATTGACTCTCAGCCGGACGCGTGGCGACCCTTGCTCCCTGAGATGTCCCCGACCGAGAAGCTAGACTCTCGCTCCCGCGAGTTATAAGTGGGCATGCTCCACGACCCTCGGATCGGCTCTCAGCCGGACGCGTGGCGACCCACACTCCCTGAGATGTCCCCGACCGAGATGCCAGACTCTCCCTCCCACGAGTTATAATTGGGCCTGCTCCCAAGACCCTCGGATCGGCTCTCAGCCGGACGCGTGGCGACCCACGCTCCCTGAGATGTCCCCGTCCGAGAAGCCAGACTCTCGCTCTCGCGAGTTATAAGTGGGCTTGCTCCCACGACCCTCAGATCGGCTCTCAGCCGGACACGTGGCGACTCACGCTCCTTGAGATATCCCCCGACCGAGAAGTCAGACTCTCGCTCCTGCGAGTTATAAGTGGGCCTGCTCCCACGACCCTCGGATCGGCTCTCAGCCGGACGCGTGGCGACCCACGCTCCTTGAGATATCCCCGACCGAGAAGCCAGATCTCGCTCTCGCGAGTTATAAGTGGGCCTGCTCCCACGACCCTCGGATCGGTTCTTGGTCCGGACGCTTGGCGACCCACGCTCCCTGAGATGTCCCCGACCGAGAAGCCAGACTCTCGCTCTCGCGAGTTATAAGTGGGCTTGCTCCCACGACCCTCGGATCGGCTCTCAGCCGGACGCGTGGCGACCCCACGCTCCCTGAGATGTCCCCAATCGAGAAGCCAAACTCTCGCTCTCGCGAGTTATAAGTGGGCTTGCTCCCACGACCCTCGGATTGGCTCTCAGTCGGACGTGTGGCGACCCACGTTCCTGAGATGTCCCCGGCCGAGAAGCCAGACTCTCGCTCCCGCGAGTTATAAGTGGGCCTGCTCCCACGACTCTCGGATCGGCTCTCAGCTGGACGCGTGGCGACCCACGCTCCCTGAGATGTCCCCGACCGGAGAAGCCAGACTCTCGTTCTCACGAGCTACAAATCGGGATCCGCTCCCATCCACCCCCAGCTCGGCTCTCAACCGGGCGCGTGGCGACCCACGCCCCCTGAGTCCTGCCCGACTGAGTGCCCAGACTCTTGCCTTGTCAGCAAGTTACAAGCGGGCTGAGCTCCCGTGCCCCACTATGTTCAATGTCTCCGATCGAACGCGTGGCGACCCACGCTCTTGAGAATCGGCCTGAGTAAGTGTCCAGATTCTCGTTCTTACGAGCTATAACTAGGGATCCGCTCCCATCCACCCCTTGCATCGGCTCTTAGTCGGGACGCGTGGCGACCCACGCTCCCTGAGTAAGGTCCGATCGAGTGCACCATTTCTCATCTATATTAGATCTATGGGCGGGTAAGTCTTAAGGCTTCCTTACCTTGACTCCTAAGCCGGGTATGCGGGTCATCCACACCCCCTAAAATCAAATTCACCCAACGACGACACTCCAGACTGCCCCAGTCGGCAACTGCACTCAATCGACTCAGATCCGATCTCCATTTGCTCTGTCAATCTCGCCCGAGCGGCTCGGCACTTGGAAGTCATTGCGCTCAAGTGTTTAACTCTGCGCTCACAAAGGCCGAATCACTTGATCGCGCTTCTTCCCGAGTGGCTGACGGACAAAAATCCTCGCGCGCGGATATTTCAAGTGATTGCTCGCCAAAATAGGTTGGGCATGCACCCCCATCACTCGGGTCGCTTGCGCTCGGACCCCCAGTACCTAAACACTGAGCATACACGTGCAGAAATGCAAAGGGAAAGACTGGCATTCATAAGTAGTGCTATTACAAAAATGAGGCTAGGTCTTCGGCTAAATAGAAAAAAAACGCCTCCCGCAACAACTAGGGCCTACGGGCTTGTCGTTGAGACGAAGCGTTAGCCCGGGCCGCCTCCAGCTCCTTCTGAGTTGCCTCTAGTTTCAATTCCAAGACAGCACACTGCTTCCTGATCTGGGCAAGGTCTCTTGAGCGAGCGGTCAACTCGTCCTCCCTGCCCATCAGATTGGCGCGTAACACAGCAGCCGACTGGCTCACCTCCAGGAGCTCCGCCTTGACTTTGGCCAGCTCTGCTTGTGCTTGGTGCTCCAGGTCCCGTGTCGTGCACGCCGTGTATTTCCAAGCAAGCAATTTGGCGTCGTGCCTGAATAACCGCCTCCTTAGCCTAGCTCAGCTCTGCCAGAACTCCGCCAGCGTGCGCATCTGCGTGGGTCACGCGATCCCAAAAAGCCAAGTTCTCGGCTCGTAGGCTGGTGAGGACCTCCTCGTCAGACCTCAGCTTCGCATGACGAAGTTGAGCCTCCTGTCTCTCCACTTGGGACTCGGCCTGTCGCAAAGCCCGAGCCTGAACTATGAAACAAACGACCATGTCATAGACCGAGCCGAGGAACTGTAAAAAGAAAGAAAAACAAATCATAAGCCCAAGGTAAAGGTGCGCAAGAAAGAAGCGCAAGTCGATAAGGAACCGTACGTGACTGGCCTCCGAAGTAAGGGCGTTAGCTCTGTCGATCGGGGTCCCGATAGTCGGACTCCCGAAGGCCTTGACGCAACTGGTCGCTAAATGGACCATACAAGTGAGCCACCCGAGCCAACTCGTGTGGATTAGTGAAGGGAGCCTCGTAGGTCGTACTGGCGTTAACCCGAGACAGTAGGACTAGATGCAGAGGGTGAGGGTCTGTAGCTTCCTCAGGAAGGGAAGGGGAGGCCTATTGACTCGTATGCCCGAAGAACCGGCCTGGGTCAAAGGGGGCGCCGGCAGAGTGTCCCCCGGGACAGAAGATGATGGAGTAATGGGCACAGACGCAGGAAGATTCGGAGTCGCCTGCGAAGAGGTTACAGGAGGGACGCAACGCGG
>JAGFNQ010008154.1:0-82948 GCA_024364735.1 Boesenbergia rotunda | reverse complement strand
CCAGACTCCTCGTTCTGCGAGTTATACGTGGGCATGCCCCCACGACCCTCGAATCGGCTCTCAGCCGGGCATGGGGCGATCAACGCTCCCTAAGGTGTCCCCGACCGAGAAGCCAGACTCTCGCTCTTGCGAGTTATAAGTGGGCATGCCCCTGCGACCCTCGGATCGACTCTTAGTTGGACGCATGGCGACCCACGCTCCCTGAGATGTCCCCGATCGAGAAGCCAGATTCTCGTGCTCGTGATTATAAGTGGGCCTGCTCCCATGACCCTCGGATCGACTCTCAGTCGGACGCATGACTACCCACGCTCCCTGAGATGTCCCCGACTGAGAAGTCAGACTCTCGTGCTCGCAAGTTATAAGTGGGCTTGCTCCGACGACCCTCGGATCTGCTTTCAGTCGGACGCATGGCGACCCATGCTACCTGAGATGTCCCCGACCGAGAAACCAGACTCTCGCGCTTACGAGTTATAAGTGGGCCTACTCCCACGACGCTCGGATCGACTCTCAGTCGGATGCATGGCGACCCACACTCCCTGAGATTGTAGGATCGATCGTGTCCGCTAGAGGGGGTGAATAGCATTTTTCGAACCCCTTTTCTTCCTACACGGTTAGTTGCACAGCGGAATATACAATAAAAACAATAAACAAACACTAACCAATGCTAACACGGAAGATGTAGTTGGTATCCACCCCGGACGGGTGACTAATACAAGAATCCGTCGGTGGAACAATCCCCGGATAACCTCCGGCTAGCCCTCGTCACTCCTTGTGGGTGGAGAAACCTTACCATAACACCTTTTGAAGACTTGAGCACAAAGACTACTATCTTGCCTTTAACCAAGACAAGATTCGTCAAGAGTCTCAGCCACCATGAAGTCCTCTTTAAATAGGACTCGGGCTGAAACCCTTGCTACCAGTCGACTGCCCCCAGGGCAGTCGACTGGTGCCACTGAAATTCGACCGTTGCACACCAATGCTCAAATTCTCAGCCAACTCACCAGCCACCTACCAGTCGACTGAGACCTTTCTGTGAGTTCTATCAGTCGACTGCCCACAGACCAGTCGACTGGTCTACTCACCCTCCTACGGTTACCCTTCCTGAGTACATTCCACTCCGCACTCAAACCCTAGGATTTCCCGAGTACAATCACACATCACTCGTACCCTCACGACTCGACTGACTCCTCATCCGCAACCTCGACTGTTGCCTTTGCGCCCTCTTCATCTTCGGCTCCCGTCCCTCGGATGCACGCAAGCCTCCAGCTTGCCTCCATGCCATCCTTCACGCATGCCATGAAGTCCGCGCCCATCAGCTCATCGTCCCTGCTCTCCAAGGTCCCTCGGGTGCACACAAGCCTCCAGCTTGTTTCCATGCCACCCTTCACCATACCGAGGCTGTCCAGTCAATTCCATATGTGTAACCTGTACAACCTGCACACTCAACATACACATATGAGATAACAAGGGTAAACCTAACTTAAACCCTTTGCTCAAACATCAAAACACTTGGTCACTCCGGACCACAGATTGCCTCAACAATCTCCCCCTTTTAGATGTTTGGCAACACGTTTAAGTTAGGGAAAGCAAAATAGTAGTCAATAGTAAAAACAATGCTAAATAAATGCATATACAATGCATGGATCCTATCCCAAGGCATCCCACACCTAACCCTTCAAGTTAGGAATTTTTCACAACGGGATCCTATCCCAAGGCATCCCACACCTAACCCTCCAAGTTAGGAATTTTCAACACCTAACCCTCCAAGTTAGGATTTTTCACACCTAACCCTCCAAGTAAGGATTTTTTTTACACACCTAACCCTTCATGTTAGGAATTTTCACACACTTAACATCCCAAGTTAGGAATTTTCCATAAAAACGGGCTTTTTAAAGCTTTTCCAAAGCTCCCCTACATTGGACTTACAAAGACTTTTTAAGAACCTCTCCAAGGTTCCCCTTACGCCAAGAATGGAGCAACCATGCTCCCCCTTAGTCTTAGCTCCCCCTAAACCTAGGGTTTCTAGCAAAGGAGTGCTTGGTTTCCCAACTTAAACCCAACACATCTCCCCCTTTGCCTAACATCAAAAAGAACCCAAAAATATCCTAATTATTGGTTCTTTCAATCCCTAATGATTATAAACAATGTGTACTAGCCCCTCATACACTTGTTTTTCATCATTTGGACACATACCCAGCTGCTGAAATAAAAATCAGCCTTGATCAGTCGACTGCCCCCCAGGGCAGTCGACTGATACTCTAAAAATCAGAATTTCAGCCTTTTTTACGAAATTCAGAAATGCGCCAGAAATTCCACAAATCTCTAAAAATTTCCAAATTTTATGGAGACATTTGCGGTACCCATACCTACTTGGGAAAAATACATTCCAAAATGTATCTATCTCCATTCCCAAGTTTGACATAAAATCCAAAACTAGCTAAAAAGGTTCACTCAAACCTTGCCCAAAAAGTCCTAGTTTTGGTTTCCCTTTGATGTCTCTACCTATGCCACCCCACAATGCATCCTAGCATTGATTTACATGGCATTTGTACATCAAAAACCAATTTTCATGTTATATGATCCAAATGTCATATTTCCATGCATGAAACATACATCTAACATGGCAAATCCCAAGAATTTGAGACTCAAGTCCGTCTTCAATTCTTTTGGCACATCCCATGGTCCATCTAGGCCTCTAGGAACAACCCTCCTAAGGTCCATTCACCATATATCCCAAAATTTTTCTTGTTATGAAAATTAAGGCAACCAAGGAGGCAACCTCCCCCTTAACTTATGCCTTCTCCCAATTTTCATTTACCTAGGTGAAGTTCTTCCCAACTTAACACCTTAACACCAAGTTAAGTTCTACCCAACTCAACTTCCAAGTTCTTCTCCCTTGGAAACCTTTAAGGATTCCCCCAAGCAACCTTATCCCTAGTGCCAAAAAGAACTCAACAAAGACCTAAAACAATCTAAAAGATTTACAAGTACATTTGCTAGGATATACCCTATCCTAGAAAAATATGATTACATGAAAACTACAAATGTGCTTGACTTTGGTTTAATTTTCTAATTTTCTTAAGGATGGACACTTTGTATCAATTTTGAACTCAATTCATGATTCCTTATGTTTGTCAATTCTAACCATGATTAATCTACATAAGGAATTGTCTTCAATTCTTTCCTTTTCCATATCCTTTCATTTATCAACAGCTCATCATTCAAAATCACCCATTGAATCTTAATCCCTCTCCTTGAATTCCATGATATCTATATGCCTCATTTCAAATAATCACCAAGAAGCCATGAGACCATCCTTTATTCAAGGAATATAACCAAGGATTTTAATTTTAATACCATCTCCTATGATCCAAAGTCATTTCTCTCTATTCTTACTAACCAGTCGACTGCCCCCAGGGCAGTCGACTGATACTTGTTTTTCAGGTTTTTCAGCCCAACTTCAGAAATGCCTAAATAATTCTACAAATCTAATAAGAATCTGAAATTTTATGGAGAGATTTGTGAAGCCTATATCTACTTGGGAAAAATACGTTTCCAAACAAATATACTCCGGATCCCAAAATTGGCACGAAACTCAACTTATCCTAAAGTGTATCATTGAAACTCATCCCAAAAGTTTTAAATGTGATTTCTCCTCACTGTTTCTTCTTATCCTTGATTATAGTTCATTTCTATCATTGAATTATACGGTATTCACACATTAAGACCCAATTTTACCCAATATAATCGTATTTCATTCTTTTCTCCCTAAAATCCCTTTTAATGTGCCAAAACCTAGGATTAAAACTTACCCAAGTCTTCCAACCCTTTTTGGCACAATTCACCTAATTTCCTAAGAGAGAAACTTTTGAGATCCATTTACCATGGACTCCAAAGGCTCCTAGAGCTCCCCCTTGAGCTCTTAGCCTTAGCCACTGATGGACCCGAAATACTAGATTAAGTTGTCACGAAATGTATGGGTCCTCAAAATTTAGAATGTGAATAAATAAAATGTTGGAAACCCTTTTTGCAATCAAAATATGAAAACGTAGTAAAGGGGCCACAGGTCGTATTTTTCCTAGGGACTAGTTGAGAGTTTGTTTGATTCGAGCTTGTATTTATGTGTCGTTTGTGAATTTGGGTTTCGAATAAGATGTGGTTTTGGGTTGCAATCTGAAAGGAAAACTCAATGAAAATGAAGGAAAACCAAACAAGGAATTAAACAAACGATAGTGAGTGATAACTCAATCGAAGGTAAACCAACTCAACCAAGGGAACTAAATCGAAATTAAAAGGGAACACAATGGATATTGAATGCAGCGTTGATGCTAAACAAATGAATAAGTGCAGTGATGGCAGATTTTGGAAACAAACAAGCTTAACACAATTAATAGCATGCGAAATTCAAAAATCAAACAAGCAATTCAACTCAAACTAGCTATAATTTTTGGGAGCCAACCAATGCAAAGAAACTCAAAAATATTCGAATGCAAACCCTAGCTAATTGCAAACACAATGGCTCACTAGAAGACATGTGAATTCCTGATGAAAAACAGTGCCAAATCAGCTTGGCACACAAAAGGAAACCCTTGTGCCAAAGTTGAAATTTTTGTGCCAACTTGTACTTGAAACTAATCGATTTAAGCATGGAAAGCACAGCTATGAATGCAGTGATATGCAGGGATAATTGAAGACATTCAGACCCTAATAGACTAATCAAAACAGACGTTGAAGAACTTGACACAACAAATCTACAGAAAACTTCAGAAAACTGTAGGAACGTTGCAGAAATTCAGATTCGCAGTTGAACAGAAACAAGCCTATGCGAGCTTAAGTCGAGTGCACTAATTCAAATTCAGATAAGATTCACTAAGCTAGAACTCACTTAAAACAAATTCAGGACTGATAAATCTATTTGCGCAATTGAAAACTAAAGTTGCAGAAATTGTGAGCTGGTATGCAAGGAACAAGCTGATACAAAGTTCGGAGGTAGCACGCTGCAGTTTGGAGTTGTTTCTTGATGCAAAAAGCAGGTCTACAACTGGTGTGGAGCCAAGAAAACATGGAACAACAACCGAATGTAAATTTCAGAAACAAAGGAATGCAGAAACAGAAATTCGGAATCCAGCTGATGTGCAGAAACAATTGATGCAGAGATGAAATCTGAAAACTTCATACATTGAATGCAGAACTTCAATAACTGATTAAATGCAGAAGCTAACGAATGCAAGCTGAATTTGAGCACAAGGTACACTACAAGGTATATTAATTTGGACTCAAATCAGTGCTGAGACTGACTTGAAACTCTTGCAGAAATGCAGAGTTTCAGAAACTAAAGTTGCACAAGAAAAACACTGGATTCAGAAACTATTGGTGTGCAGAATTGAACTCAAGGATTGCAGAAGTGAAACGTGGAGTTGAAGAAATGAAACTGAAGTGATACACAAGGAAGAAAAAATTGCTATGCAGCAGCAGAAAACTGATACGCAGCAGCAACTTAATGCAGAAATTGCAATATGAAAACAGGGAACAATGCATTCAAAAAGTCACAAAGCGATTTAGATCAATTATACCAAACTAATATCAGAAATGATTTGGAATTGAACTAGACTAACTGATATGAAATATAGGAACTAAACGCTGATACGCAGGATGAAGAGAACTGATACGCTGAAACAAAATTGGAACGCAAGCTGAAAATTAATACGCTGGGAATTAAACAAGAATTAAACTAGAATTAAAAGTAATGTTCACTAAACAAACTATCTACTGATTAACTTGCAACATTGAAACATTAATTAATGCAAAACAATCAAGAAACTAAAACTAAGTGGCTGATACGAAAACAGAAACAGAATGTTGCGGCAGAAATAAAAATTACATCTATAAACTGAAATTACAATAAGAAATCTAAACCCCAATCCTTCCCTAGCTCAATGTACTCCTTGTTCGTCACGCAAGGGTGAGCCTCGAACCCGTAAGCTCAGCAAATCAGTGGAAAACTCAATCTGCGATCCATTCTAGCTCAACTCTTCCCAATTCTGAAAATTCCATTCGAATCCTTCAATCCAGCTGCTTCCAAATGCGATGATGATTCGGGGATGGTCAGAGCACTCTAGGGAACCCCTCCAGATAGCTCCGGTGGATGGAAATGGAGCACAGCCGAAATCAAAGACTTCAAACAGCAGAGCCACGGAAACCTCACAACAGCCCTGTTTCTTGGGCAAATCTGAGCTAGAACCTTACCGATGATCTTCCCAATGATCTAGCAGTCGATCTAAACAAGAAATTGAGGTGGTCGCGCCTCACTTGGATGAAACACTTGCAAGCAAAACGAAGAGAAAACGAAGAAGCTACTGTTGCGGCGAAGACGCGACAAAGGGAAGAGCTGTGGAAATTTTCCTTAAGTAATTAGTATTGGACGGCTCAGATTGATTTGAAGAAATCCAACGGCTGATCTTGCTTTGATTTGACCCAAACTTTGATAATGTTGATCAGGGGTCAGGATCTGCCTCGTGGTAGCTTGGATCCTCTAGATTTGCAACGGATGGTCCAGATCACCCTAATCTTTGAATGGACGATCTGGAGCCCTCCGAGCTTGATCCAACGGTTAAATGAGCTCTGATTGGGATGAAACCTTCAGATCCTGATCAGAGTGCTTGATCAAACCTAACCCTAGCTCGGATTGCTTCAGATGGTCCCGGATGACTCAGATCTAGCCACTTTTGAATCAGACGGTCCGGATTAATCCGAAGCTTGATAACTCGATCCGGGTCCACTTTCGACTCAAGTTTGACCCAGTATGCCCTAGGTCCATGAACCTTTCATGCTTACAAAAATAAATCAAAAATTTAGTGGCTAAATATTCCAAATATGTGTAAATTTGTAATTAAGTCCAAAATAAGAGGAAGTTCTAAAACCTAGGATAATTTCACAATTAAGCAATAAAAACATGGGTCAAACATGGATTTTAGCAATTAAAATAATCAACAAAATGGTACTTATCAGACACCTCCATAGGTGGCTCAATCCACACTAGACCACACCGGTGTGCCACCGGTGATTCTTGGCCTACAAAACTAACCTTCTTAACCTTGGACACCTTGTCCTTGGTTAAGTTACCCTTTTCACCTTTGAATGTCACCCCCTTGCCATCCTTAGACTTCTCCTCCTTGCCATGATCATATGCCTTCCCAGCATGTTTCTTTTTGTTGGCCTTGGAGGTCTTAGACCGGTAGCCCAAACCCGATCTATCATAGTTGGGTTTTATACTACCCAACACCATGTCTAGACCCTTTGATCCAATAGTGAATCTTTCTAGGGTCTTTTCTAATTTACCAAGTCTTGCCCTCAAGGCTTGATTTTCCCTTTCAAAGTGTGTAACCTTAGTGCCCATATGTCCACTTTGGGCATTCCTAGATCTACCCTCCTTTTTTGGCACATTCCTTCCCTTCTTGGGATTAGTGTCATGATCTTTAGGTCTAGAGGTCTTGGGTTGATCATGATGCATGCTTCGCCTAGTCCTATCATTATACTTAAATCCAAAATTATGCACCATTAAGCATTTTTCATGAGTTCTAGCATGCATGAATGGATACTTAATTCTATTTTTATCATGCAAGGAGAAACTTGAATTTGAACTGCATTTTAAATTAGGGTTAGAAATTACCACCCTTACCTTTGTAGTCCCTCCTTGTTGTGAGATTTCCTTCCTCCTTTGCTCTTTCTCCCATCTTCTCAAATGCTCCATTTTCTTTAATTCTCTTTTTCTAGGGCACTTGGTGTGGTAGTGCCCTGGCTCTCCACACGTGAAGCATAGGATTTTCTTTTTCTTTTCTTGGGCTCCTCCATTCCTACCACTCATGTTAGATTTAAAAGAGCTTGAAATGAGTGTAGTTTTATCTCCTTTTACCTTTCAGGCACTTGTCCGTATAGTGCCCCTTTTCGTTGCAACCAAAGCATGTGATGTGCTCTTTCGATTTAGCTTTGGTGGAGGTAGAGACTTCTTCTTGTTCTTGTATGATTGAGGGTCTCTCCTCCCCCTCAATCCTTGAAGTTGATACTTCTTCTTCTTCTTCTCTGGATGAGGTGGAGGACCTCCCACTCTCTTCTTCCATTTCCTCCTCTTCTTATGCTATTGAGTTCACTTCCTCGGTCTCTTCCACTAATTGATCTTGTGTAGGGTTTTTATGGAGTTCTTTCAATTTGCTCCACAATTCACATGCGTTTTGGTATTCCCCTACATCACTCAAAATTTTATTAGGCAAAACATTTTTCAAAATACTAATTACCTTCTCATTAGCCCGAAATTGTTCTTGTTGATCTTTGTCCCAATATCTAGGATGAAGCCTCTTTCCGTGCTTGTCCTTTGGAACTTTGAAGGACTCTTCAAGTGCAATTCTACATTCCCACTCCATCGCGAACCACATCTCCATTCTCGACTTCCAATACCTGAAATCTTCGTGGTCGTAGGGCGGTGGAGTGTAAATATCGTCCCTAAATTTGTCTTCCATGTTCTTCTTCCTCTAGCGTGTGCTCCCTCAGCGGTTAGTCTAATCGAGAGCGGTCCTTCGCTCTGATACCAATTGTAGGATCGATCGTGTCCGCTAGAGGGGGGTGAATAGCGTTTTTTGAACCCCTTTTCTTCCTACACGGTTAGTTGCACAGCGGAATATACAATAAAAATAATAAACAAACACTAACCAATGCTAACACGGAAGATGTACTTGGTATCCACCCTGGACGGGTGACTAATCCAAGAATCTGATGGTGGATCAATCCCCAGATAACCTCCGGCTAGCCCTCGTCACTCCTTGTGGGTGGAGAAACCTTACCACAACACCTTTTGAAGACTTGAGCACAAAGACTACAATCTTGCCTTTAACCAAGACAAGATTCGTCAAGAGTCTCAGCCACCACGAAGTCCTCTTTAAATAGGTCTCGGGCTGAAACCCTCGCTACCAGTCGACTGCCCCCAGGGCAGTCGACTGGTGCCACTGAAATTCGACCGTTGCACCCTAACGTTCGAATTCTTAGCCAACTCACCAGCCACCTACCAGTCAACTGCCCCCAGGGCAGTCGACTGGTCCCAGGCTGAGACCTTTCTGTGAGTTCTATCAGTCGACTGCCCATAAGCCAGTCGACTGGTCTACTCACCCTCCTAAGGTTACTCTTCCTGAGTACATTCCACTCCGCACTTAAACCCTAGGATTTCCCGAGTACAATCACACATCACTCGTACCCTCACGGCTCGACTGACTCCTCATCCGCAGCCTCGACTATTGCCTTCGCGCCCTCTTCATCTTCGACTCCCGTCCCTCGGATGCACGCAAGCCTCCAGCTTGCCTCCATGCCATCCTTCACGCATGCCATGAAGTTCGCGCCCATCAGCTCATCGTCCCTGCTCTCCAAGGTTCCTCGGGTGCACACAAGCCTCCAGCTTGTCTCCATGCCACCCTTCACCGTACTGAGGCCGTCCAGTCAATTCCATATGTGTAACCTGTACAACCTGCACACTCAACATACACATATGATATAACAAGGGTAAACCTAACTTAAACCCTTTGCTCAAACATCAAAATACTTGGTCACTCCGGACCACAGATTGCCTCAACAGAGATGTCCCCGACCGAGAAGCCAAACTCTCGCTCTCGCGAGTTATAGGTGGGCATGCTCTCATGAACCCCTCGGCTCAGTTCCTAGTCAGGTGCGTGGCGACCCACGCCCTCGGGATATGATCGACCAAGCAGCCCTACCCGCATCTTAACGCGAGGCAAGGTCATGAGTGAGTAATACTTAGGAATTATCGGACTATAGTTCCTCACCCGTTCGCGCATAAGGCCAAGCCGCTTAGTCACGTTCTCACCCGAGTGGTTGGCACTTAGAAACTATTGCTCTCCAAAAGCTAGATCGACCGATTATCCTCACCTTCGACTCGTTTTTATTAGCAATCACCGAAGGTGGCAATGTTTGGCACAGACCGAAGAGGGTGCGTAGAAAGAAATATGGTAAAAGGGATGTAGTATAGAACTGAGGCAAGCTTCTATAGGATGGCAAACCAGAAAGGTAGAAACACGAAAGCCCAACCCTCACTTGAAGGGTCGGTAGACTTCCTCTGGCAAGTCCTCAGACATGCCCGACATCGTGACCACGGAATCAGGTAGGTCGCGGGCAATGTGTCCCCCCTGCCTGAGCTGCCTCAGGATGCTAGACTATTGGCATCGAAGTACATCTCGGAGACGCTCGGATACTTGCTCAGTGAACTCACCCGAGTTGACATATTCCACCCGCCTAGCATCCCACCGAGCCGCTTCCTCCGCCCTATACGCTTGCAGCTCCTTTAGCACTGCCTAAGCTGCCTCCCTGGTCGCCTGCCGCCCGCGCAGCCGATCTAGCTCTGCCTGAGCTACCTCCCAGGTCGCCTGCCGCTCGCGCAGCTGATTCAATTCTTCGCCCTGAGCACTCAATTGACTCGTCAGCGAGCTGACCACCTGCTCTTTGGCCGCCAGGTGGGCGCGTAAAGGCTCGACAGCCTGGTTCACCTCCTGGAGCTCGGCCTGAGTCTTCTGAAGGTCCGCCTGTAGCCGATCCTTGGATTTCCAAGCGCGAAGTTGCGTGTGTTCGGCCTGTGCAACCTGACGTTGCGCTTGAGCTACCGCCGCGTCGGCCGTGACGATCTGTGCTTTAGAAGAATAAGGTAGCGTAATCGATCTCGCACGAAAGTCGGTCGTGACAATCTGCTCTCCCCCCGACAGCGAAAGCAGCAGCAGATGCATCAGGCGATCCTCGGCGAGCTCCTTCGACAGGGTAGGGGAAAGCCCATCCGACGGGGGGAGAGCAGGCGTCTCTGGGGACGCCTGAGGAGAAGAATACGATAGCACGGGGGAATCAGGCGCGGGCTATTTGCCCTTTCGCCTTTTGCTCGGCCGGCCGGAAGAGGCCTCGGCCGGATCAACCGGGATGAGTGCAGGCTCGCCTCTACGAGGTCGACTTCGCCGAAGGGTTAGAGGTTGGTCATCTTCTGAGTCGGACCAAGAAACCTCCTCTTCGGGTGGTGCAAGCACCAAAGAAACAGGGCGCGGCGCTTCAATGGACGGGAGGTTAGCCTCCCGCTCAGCTAACCGCTCGACTACACGGGCCTTTAGCTCCACATCATCCAGGTCATAGCCCTCCTCCGCAGCGACCGAATGCATTAGCTCAACTGCAAGAGGAGCCATGTTCAGTAAAGCCTAAAAGGATAAGGAAGAGGGTGAAGGGATTACCAAAGGAAGAAGGCCGACGAAGTGGAGCCGGGCTGAGCCCGAACACGGCCAAGATGTCCTCGCACAACAGTTGGCCCCCATGGAAAAGCCGACCCCCGATCTTGGAGAAGGCAAATTGGTATCGAGGGAAAGATCAGAAGTCCTTGTGCAGAAGTGGGTGAGAAGGAAAATCCGCCCGAAAGCCAACCGACCAGGTTGGGCTTAGGATAGGGCGAATATAGAAATATCTCTCCTTCCAACCCTTGTTGGAGCTCGGGAATTTCGATAGGAAGGAAGTGCCCGATCGGGCCTGAAAAAAGAAATCACCCGGTTCTTGTCTTTTTGGGAAAAAGTAGTAGAAAGTTTCAAGGAGAAGGAGAATCTGATACAGAGAGAAGACAATGACTGACCCACAAAGAAGCCGAATGGCATTCGGAGATAATTGAGAGAGGTTAACGTGGAAGTAACGACAAACGACGATAATGTAGGGGTGAACCGGAAAACACAACCCAGCCTGCAGATGATCTCGAGAAAGGGTAATATAATGCGGTGGAGGTTTCGCAGGTTGATCGGAAGAGGAGGGAAATATGAGAGAGTGATCGGATGGAATGTGGTAGTCTGCTTGGATCACCTCGAGGTCGTGGTGGTAGAGCACCGACACCATGGTGGTATAGCAAGGGGAAGGGGGAAGAGATGAAGCCGCCATCGAAAGTTGACGCGAGAAGAAAAAACTAACCCCAGGAAGACTTGCTACAGAAGGAGCACGAAGCACAGTGTCTTGCCGGAACCCTAGTAGAGGATTGAGGAGCGGCGCTTCGATGTCGGAAGTAAAAAAGGCAAGGGTAAAAAACACCCGGTGAGTTCCTATTTATAGGGCCCCAGAAGCAAGGATGGTCACTCGATGGCGGGCCGGAGAATAGGCGTCAAGGGACGCCAGCCGTCCGATCAGGCCCAGAAAAGTCCCTGGGACGGAGTGCCCCACGTGCAAGCTCATCATTCGACCTAACAGGAGGTGGACGCCTCGTCGCTCGGGGAAGAGACACATGTTATTGCGGTTAAATGCGGTAATAAATGCACGAGTTTCGATTCTACTCGGGCATCCCCGGAGCCAGAACCGAAGAGACGGGTGATGTGATAGGTTCGGCCGACCGGGATACCCACCCACAGACGACCTCCAAGGTCGGCAAGGAGGAGTCAGGCCATTCGGATGCACCATGCTCGCTTCAATAGATGACAGTCCAGTCAGTCGGACTTGACGCCTCCTTCGACTAGACTCGAGGGGGATGCTTATGATCTCGACCTTGCTTACGGGTCGCTCGGCTCACTCATCCAGCCCGCCAAGCGCCACGAGGGCCCAGTAGAAAGGCCGATGGCGGCCTTACCAGGGGAATCCTCGAGCCTGGAAACCCCCTAGGCGCTCACCGACCGACCCCAGGAAGGGTCGGTCGAGTCGATCCCGAGCGTCTCCTAACTCAGTCACCTAAACTCGCACCCCGATTCGAATCGGGGCCATACCATTCAGTCGGACGCGTGGCGGCCCACGCTCCCTCAGCATCCCATGGAGCCGATAACTCACAGAACTGAGACAAAGCCAGACAGGAACAGCTTAGCAAACAACCGACTCAGGGCGTATCCTGCGCCTCAACTCTCCTAGTCGGACGAGTAGCGACCTATGCTCCCTGGCCATTACCTGACCCGGTCCTCGACACTCGAACCCGTCGATCGGCGCTCGGGCTACAGACTAGATCGTCCCTATGCCGCCCTATGCCATTACATCTGGGGTACGACCTTGACGTCGGGGTACTGCACATCTTGCCCATTTATGACACCCCTCGCGGTTATCCCACTAATTTAGTACCTTCGTACTGCCTCAGCACCCCGCTCCATGCCGCGGTACTTTTAGGTGCTCTCATACGAGCTGACAGGTGCCACACCCCTGCCTCGTCAACATGGACAGGGGGTTGTCAGCTCCCCCGTTTATATAAACTCTCCACTCCTCATTCCGCAGGTATGCGCGCGAGCTCTCTCTTCTACTATATTTCCATTTGCTCTACTATATCCTGCGGATACTGAGTTGACCGTCGGAGTGTTTGTCCGGGGAAACTCTCCGGCGAGTTTGCTAACGGTCCCTGTTTTACAGGCATTCACCAGATCGGAGCCAGGTCGGCTCCACCCTAGCCGCTCGTATTGCTCGGGGGACCATCCCACCCTTGTGACTTCCACCTCACTTTGCGACAGGATCATTCAGCTTTCCAGCAAAGTCCCAATTGATTGAAACACATATCTAGCTGATTGCCCTCAAGCGATGATCAATCAGTTTTGTTTAATCTCTCATTCATATTATCATTCGACTGATGACATTACTAGTTGACTATGTTTCTAAAAATTTTGGCTATTTCATTTTTAAAAATTCACTAAAATTTTCACAAACCTCTGATTGTAATGGATAAGTTTTTCTAACTCATATATACTTCTCTAAAAAATCTTACAAACCCTAAGTTTATACAAAATCCAAGACTACCCAAATGATTAAGTATTATCTAATTTAAAGTCCTAGTTTTGATTTTCATTCAATATATCTATCCAATCCAAATTGAATTGCCCATTGAATCAATTAATTTGATATTCCATATAGTTAGATATTAATTTCATGTCTCTTGAACATATCTTCTAGGCTGCATGTTACTATCCAATCAAATTGAATTGCCCATTGAATCAATTAATTTGATATTCCATATAGTTAGATATTAATTTCATGTCTCTTGAACATATCTTCTAGGCTGTATGTTACTATTGAGTGAGTTTTCAGGGGATGAATTAATAGTTAATATATGGATATTATTATCATAAGATTTGAGGGTCAAAACATGACAAAGTCAGTATGCTCATTCTACCCACGCACTAGCCATAGTATTCAGACTAATAGCCTTCATGATTTATCTCCTCTATATTGGCTTGGGACGGTTAGTGGAGATGCAAGGGACGAACAAATCTCCTTTTACCATATTACCATTGAGTAGTCTTATGTGGTGCTACTAAAAGTCTAAAACACATTTCACAAACACGCAACGGAGAAAAATAATTAATTTAATTTATTACAATGTCTATCACATACACCCATACAATATATCGTTCACAACCGAATAATAAAATTTTACAACAATATAATTATACTTACGGGTACGTTATCGAACCTCATAGAGACCCTATGAGAACATTTGTTAGTCAACGAGCCAGCGTAACGAATTTTATCTCTTCTCGTATCTATGTCTCGATATCCTAAGAGTCCTCTCGACTCCAAGCATTTTATCCCATTAATAAACTCCAAGTGTTTTATCTCATTAATAAAATCATGATTTATTTTTTCTAGATACTTAAGATCGGGACGAAAGACCGTTAAGGTCGTTAAGATAGCTATTTCACATTTTTGCATCGATATCCTCGAGCCGATTCTCTAAGTCACGAGTTGGTACTGATGGAAAGTGAGGGAGACAGAACGACCCCAGAGAGATCACGGCTCGATTTGTGTACGGCGGCCTAGCCACTGCCAGCGACAAAGGGGTCCACTAGCCAGTAGAGGGTCGGCAGAGGGAAGTCGAGCGGCAGGCGGCGCCGTCAACAACAAAATAGCAGCTTTCTGGCTGCTGTTCAACCTCAGACGGTGGCTGGCGGCAGTCGTCGAACGTCAGTCGGCAGTGAAGAGTTGCCGGGATGGTCCGACGGCAACAGTAGCCGGCGGCAGGGCTTCGTCGCCACAAGAGAGGCGGCCAGCGCCATTGGGCAGCGACGATTTAGGCCGGATCTATTTCAAAAAGGTTGGAACCGCCAACCCAGCGGCCCCCTGGTCTCTGCCCCACAAGTGTCCAGAGGAGGTAAATCACGGTGAATGCTGGGCAGGCCAAGACACCCAGGCGCGAGGGATTTTTTTAAACAGCAGCCGAGGTTTCACCCCTCGTTCATACTGTCGACCCTCGAACCCACGACCTCCATTTCAAGTGCGAGTGTCTTAACCAGCTGATCCAGCCCGTGGGGGCCCGATTTAGGCCGGATCTAGCGGCCAAGGAAGGATGCCAGAGCATCAGAGATGGTCGGCGGTGCCTCCTCTGGCTGGAGCAGCGGCTGGATGGCAGAGGTAGGGCGACGGCGGCGAATCCTTGTTGGGTGGGCGTCGGCGGCCGAGAAAAAAGAAAAGCCCTGTTTTTTTTTCTTTCTTATCTTCACTCTCTCTCTCTCTCGTCTCATCCCAAAAGACGAAGACCAAAATCAAATACGACAGAGAGAGAATAAAAAAACCTAATTTTAAAATTAAACATAATTCTAAAATTAAATTTATTTCCTCTCCCAACTATATCTTATGTAGATGTTCTATGATGCTTAGGGTTATGATACAATATCAAGGTGACTAGTCATCATCTCAAGTATACACGATTCGATCCTTAGTTACGATATATTTTATAATAATTTTTCTTTCAAATGAGACGCGAACGCTGGATTTCTAGATCGTTCGTCCCGAGCGCTTCCTGATTTATCTTGGAGACCCATGAGAAACTTTCATAAGGCCAAGCCAGTTGCCCCAAGTTCGCTTATTACCTGGTACATCATTTTCTATCGAGTTTGATCCCCAGCTATGGTGCACAGCGGCAGGACGAATAATCGTCATTCCAAGCATCCACGGTTCGATCTTCAGCTACGACGTATTTTACAAGAATTTTTCCTCTAAATGAGGAGCGAATCATGGGGCGCTAGACCGTCCATCGCGAGCGCTTCCCGATTTACCTTGGTGGCCGATGGGAAACTTTCGTGGGTGGGCCGGTCATCCAAGTTCGCCTATTACCTGATTCATCATTTATTATTTATGGCGGCCGATGAAAAACTTCCGTGACATCGAACCGATTACCTGAGATTTAACGTTATCCAACCTCATTAATCTTTTTTTTCTATCGGGTTTGGATCAAATCTAACCCATATATATTAACTCACAATTCATATCATTAGCCTCAATTTTGGTTCAAAACAAAACCCTTGATTCAATAACCAAATCGCTTGATTTAATAACAAAACTGCTTAGTTCAATAACCAAGACTTTTAAATTAAAACCAAACCAATTTGGTTTATAATTAAATCAAAGAGGTCCAATTTGTATTCAAAAGACGTGGCTCAATCGTATTTCCGTTGCGCCAAACTCTTTCGATATTAGCCTTTCATCTAGTCCAACTAAACTTAATCTCTCTCGATTTGAGAATCTAATTCTTAAACTTATTTTATATCTCTCGAATAAACTTATGGTGTGTGTAACCTTATAGGTTCTCGATTTATATTGGTCGTCTATCATTAACCATTAATTATGAATCGATCATGGATAACATCTAGTAGTACAACATGATCCCCAATTAATCAGAAAATCACAGTTGATTATAGAACCACTTCTGAAGCCTTGATCAGTACATTGGGTCATGTCTCACTCTTTTCACTCATCTTATACTCACTTGGTTTAGGACATGGTCTATGTGTCTGTTCTCACTAGGCTGACTACGCTTCACATAACCTAAGTAATACTTCCTTATCCTATGGATTCAAATTACTCAAAGATGTGCCCAAGAATCCCATAATCTTGATATGTGATATTTTGACCAAATACTTTAAGTAACAATCATAACGAGTGGTTACTTTTCATAAAGAGCGGTGAATCCTCTGTGAGCTATCTAAACACTTTCAGACACTTTGACTTATACCTAATCATTCCTGTTCCGGAAGTGAACGACGGGGATGACGAATCACCAAGGCGCAGTCCAGGATGACGATAACGAGGAGAGGATGTTAGCGCCTGCGAAATTAACACGAGCGCAAAAGGGTTGTACCGGAAGAAGTTCCGGTGGAGCACTCTCCGACGCTCAAGTCAGAAATCTCTCTTCTAGGGAGGAAACCAGGAATCAAAGTATTACTGTCTCGAATCTTACCGTCCCCCCGTTATCTGCATGCCGAAGCATCCTATATACCTGACGGTTCCCCTTTCCCACGTCCCCACCTCCCCCCACGTTTAATGGTCATTGATTATTTGACAGTTGTTCTCCTTTCCATGGCTATTAAGTTCATTATTACCATGCGTTATAGGTAATAACTACCTGCTGAATGTCCTGTTCTGGAAGGGGGAGGATACTTGAAGCTTTGTTCTCTTCTCTTTAAGCTGTTCTTTGGACTCCACTCTCTCGAGTTAGTCTCGAGGTCTTACCTCCTGGACTGAGCTCAGGGACCTTCCTCATTTCCTCGAGATAGTCTCGGGAGCCCGAGTTCCCGGTCTGACCTCGGGAGTCTTCCTCCATTCTCCCAAGATAGTCCTGGGCCCGACTTTCCTGCCTGGCCTCCTGTCTCTAGTCGGGTCGACACTACCACGTAGCTTTCCCGGGCCATGTGTCCTCCTCAATCACTCATCCCTATCACAAGTCCTCCCATCCTACAAGTCTAATCAAAGGAAGTGGGGCTAACTGATTAGGCTCGTAGCATAATGAGAAAGGACGCAGTATATGCAGGGAGCACATTACCATTCCTCTTTCCTTAATGACTTGTTGGGTCTTAGGAATCGAAACATTCGTTCCTTGACCTGAGGCAGTCATTTGAGTGATGAGTCAATCTAAGAGTTTGTACGAGTTCTGAGGCCCTATAGTGATGGTTGTCCATCACCCATTAAGGGCGCATGGGGTATATTAATGACAAAATTTTTTTCTTGGGAACGGATTGCCACCGCGTGGCAGGGTCCTTTCTACGCGATCCCTTTTCGATACAATTAGTTGAGTCATACCAACTGACGGATATAATGAAGTACAATGCCTCGAGATTTGTGTGATTCACTATCATCCATACATCGTGCATCTATTCCTTCACACTGTAGCTGCTTCTCCCTTATAAAAGGGGAGGCGACCTTCCATCTTCTTGTGCCGCTGACTATCAGAACTTCTACCTTCTGCCTTTGCTTGCTAGTGCTTCTCCTTCTCGTGTAAGTCCTATATGCCTCCATCTTTTTTTTCCATCCGCTTCTTTTCTTTAAGATCATGGGCAAGAATAGAAAGAAAAAGAAAGGTCAGAACCAGAAGGAGAACCTGAAGGAGAGGAGACTTATCATCCGGAGTGGTATGAGGTCACTTCGTCAAAGGTTAAACCTAATACCCTGAGAGCCACTTGTGAGACCTATGGTATCCCAGCAAAGTTAGAAGTCGGGGTTTCTAGGATCAACGAGTCTCCCGTAGAACCCCCCTTAGGGTTCTACACTTTCTTCCTAGGCCAGGCAATGTTTGGCCTCTATTTTCCAATCCCTCCTTTTTTCATAGCCATCTCTAAATATTTCGATGTTCCCCTATACCAAATGACTCCAAACGCCTTTGCTCAGTTTCTCCTATTCAAACTATTCGACATACCCTAGATCCCCACCCCCCCCCCCCCCCCCACCACCCCACTCTTTCATTACTTCTTCCTTCCCAACCTAGCGTCTAGGGGAGCCTTGAATTTTACTGCTCGTCCCAGCCACAAATTTATATGTGGTCTCTCTTCCTCCCATAAGGGGTGGAAGGAGTGCTTCTTCTTTATCCAACTTTCTAAGCACCCCTTTTGCCTGACTCGCAGGCGAGAAGATTTACCCTCTCACTACTAGAAAAAATGCATTCAACAACAGTGAATCACTGTTGTCGTATACCAAATACCACTGTTGTTAAAGGCCATGTTGTTAAAGAGGGGGGGGGGGTCTACGACAACAATGAATCACTGTTGTCGTTTGGTCTACGACAACAGTTTGACAACAGTTTTCCACTGTTGTCGTATATCACATTCGACAACATTTTGACAACAGTTTTTCGCTGTTGTCTTTTATTATATTCGACAACAGTTTTATAACCGTTGTCATATATCAATAACAACAGTTTATCACTGTTGTCGTTTAGGGTTTTCACTGTTGTCGTTTAGATGAGTTTTAACAACGGTGTTTAACTGTTGTCGTATATCGAATTCACCGTTGTCTTTTATTATATTCGACAACAGTTTATGACTGTGTTGTCGTTTATCAATGACAACAGTGATAAACCGTTGTCGTTTATAATATTCATCGTTGTCGTTTAGAAAAACTTTAACAACGGTGTTTAACTATTGTCGTATGCCATATTCACCGTTGCCTTTTAATATATTCGACAACAATTTTATCACTGTGTTGTCGTATATCAATGACAACAATTTATCACTGTTGTCATATACCATATTCACCGTTGTCTTCTATTATATTCGATAACAGTTTTACCTATATAGCACTGTTGTCGTTTATCTACAACAACAGTTTAGCTTTAAAAAAACCTGTTGTGCGTTTGTACTGTTCCATAACAGTTTCATACCAATTTGACAACAAAGATATTTCCATTATATTTTCAATTAAAAGGCAATAATTTAACCTCGAAACAAAAACTATATATATCAAACATCATCAACATATTTACGATAATGATCCACCATAACCTTTCTACAGACGAAACCACAAAAGTATCTTCTGTCCAAAAACCTTTCTACAGCTGAAACCACTAAAGTATCTTCTGACCCAAATTACAAGAGTTCAAATTATATATAATTCTGACCCAACTAAACTTACAATGAAGTTCAAATCACAAAAATTATAGCTTGGAAGGTCAGATTAATGGTCTTCGAACATGATCACGATCAAGTCCCTGCAGCTGGAAAATAGAGAACAAACACTCTAATTAGTTATTCTATTAAATGCATATGTCCAATAAAAAATGATCCATGAAGATATGTATCAACAAACAACAAAAATAACAAACTAACAAACAAACAAATAAAAAAGATATGCATGTATCAGCACTTGCAATTATAAGGAAACTACTAGCTTGGCTTATCTAGACATTTATAGCCTTGCAACCACTTTTCAAGGAAAATACTCAGACGACCATATTAAATATCTGACACATGTTCTTGATTGATTGTTTGTGATTCAGAATCATATTCTGAATCACAAACTGTGTCTGTTTAGGCAAATAAAAAAATATATTGAAGAATTGTATCCAATCAGGGATGTTAGGCAGAACTGCTGAAGCTCCAAAATATATTGAAAAAAAATGTATTGAAGGAATTTCTATTGGATGAATGTGTTTATATTTATGTTAATTTCATACGATCATACAATTAGTCATGCCAAATTCAGTCTGTCTACTACTATTTCGAGTAATATGATATTTGAGTTGAATCGTATCTAGTAGTAAATGCAGCTTGTTGAAAAGTTTAATTCCTAGTGATGAGTTCAGTGATCTGTAGTGGTGATTAGTTTATCCTCCTTAAATGAGAACACTTGAAAGGCTAGGCTGCAAATTCAAGTAGAGATGCAAGAAAGCAACTAAATATCAAGTTTCTGCAGATTTTAGACCACAACATTAAAAGGAATTTGGCCAAACTAGTACGGCTCTATTGTTCAACGAATCTACTTGAACATCTAAGTAATTTTCATGTCCACTAAACTAATTGTTCTCCAACGTATAAAAAATAATCTCAGGTTACAACATCTCTAAAAAAAATATTGTTGATGTATATTGTTTGATTCAGGGGAATATCACCCGAAAGCTTAGTAACTAACATTTACCAGGAAAAGTTTAAACCTTAGTAACTAACATTTACATACCTATTATCAAATATAATCCTGTATACAATCAGCTATCGCGGAGCGCACTTAATCAATTTCATCTTGGGAGTACTCTGCTTTTGCAAACTATGAACAAAAATACATTATATGATTGTACAGAATAAAACATAACAACTTGAAAAAATTTATAACTAGATAACTTTAAATATTTGAGATAATAAAGAAATTATTACTATCGTTCGGAATGCATCCCCCTCGATTGATGTAACTTCTTCAGTAATTTGCTTCATAAATCTCATCACATAATATCCACATTGTTTGGCATCCGGTTGCCTAGGAACCTAAGGCAAAGATAATTCATATTTTTAATGCTTAAAATACCAATATTATACACAATAAAATTTTTTGATTTAAATAGAAGTACAAATACCTTAATCACTTCCCACTGTACTTGTTTTCTTCCTTTTCTTTCTTGGAACGAATTAAACAATTTTATTGCCCTTCAATTATACATTAGGTACAGTAGTTGATAAACTATTGTTTTAAGACTAATTTAGATGCATACTAACAAAAAACATATATAAACTCACATTTCCACAACATATTTCCAATCGTTATCACGAATGCGAGGACCTTAGGAATCCAATAAGTAAACAATCTCCTTATGAGGATTAATGAGAGTGAGAGGTTCAATCGCTCAGTTTTAACTAATTTGTCCACTGTGATTTTTTTAAAGCATGGGATGCTATGCGGATTTACAAACCTGAATTTCTCAATCTTGTTTTCTTTCACCAAGTTTTTATAAAGATGCCTACCATATGAATTACAAGAAAATCAGTAAGTGCTTCTATAGTAAATTAATAAAAGAACAAAGAAAGTTGAAGGTAAATCAACAACTTACAATATGTAAATAACCACACAATTTCCAAAAATTGGCTCCAAGTGATACAATGCAGTGATGTCCTCAATATGCAAATTCAGTTCATAATCATCTTGAAATATCTCATGATCTAAAACAATTGACAAGTTCTTTCCATTATCAATAGCATGCTTAGCATAACAATATAACATGTGCAACGATTTTGGCAGACGTGATGAAACTTTCTGGTTTTTCTCTGCACGGGTAGGTTTCTTCATTTGCCGCTTCTAAAAATTGTAATTATAAGCTTGTTAGATAGCGCAATACTAAATAATTTAACGAATATTTACATTGAAATATTAGCTTAGATGTACCTCGAGTTGTAGCTTTATCAAGTGGATTGGCCAAGCTACATGTGCTCCAATAGCATCACCAACAGTTTCACATTCATCAAGAATCGGAAAGGGCAAACGTGCTGATTTTTGCATTGCCACATCAATGGACACTCGCATACAATCCTTAGGCATTGGAAGGCCATGGATTAATTGATTACCTCCTTCAAGCTCAACAACAGTTCCATGTGCAGCAATTTCATTGCTCGAATCCAATGTCAAAATAACAGGTTTACGCTAAACAAAAAATAGTCACGTCATTGGATAGTACTAACTCTATATTTCAGTAATATTTATAACCACAATGACTTATATACCTGTAGAGCAACTACTTTTTCCACAATCTGCAGTTCAACATCATCGACCTCTTCACAAATTGGTTCGACCTCTTGACAAACATGTTTAACCTCATCAGAAACAGGTTCGGCATCTTTACACATAGTGGAGACCACTTTAGGGGCGACCTCTTGATAAAGAGGGGAAGTCTTGCCGGTTTTCTTTTCATTGTCAATTTTAGGAGCGCACTTGACCGAATAACTTCCTTTGTCATCAATTTCACTGCCCGATGCACCTTGTTTTAAGACAATTGATTCCAGATGTTTAATGCGTGCATCTTGGTCTTGAATTAATTGTTTCACCTCCATCAGCTCTCTATGTTGCATACTCATCAGCTCTCTAGCAACTTTGTTGGTCTTCCATCTTTTATCAACATTAAAGAATAATGTTGGAGTTATATGCCCTCCAACAGCCCTCACACGTCCCCCATGTTCTTCTGTATTCAGTGCTTTGGTAAGAATATCTGATGTTGGGCCTACTATTTCTAGTTTATCCTCACGCTTTTGTTGAATGTATTCATCCTGTCATCCAAATGAAAACAATAATATACTTTGAAGCATTTAATTGAAATACAATAATTGAGTTTTATATATAATATCTCACAATCTTGTCGACTGTTTGATTCAACTCTTCACCATCGAATTTTCCTTCTTTGTTAACCCTTCCTTTCTTCCAGATAATAGCATGATTGATTTCTTCATCTTCACATAAGTCATTTGCCTAAGAATAAGAACAAAAGAAAGATTTATGGCAAAATAGAATGGTTATCAAAACTGTTGAAGAGTAAGAAATAACACAAACCATGAAAGGAATATTTTTTTCTATTGAACATACAGGCAATAGATCATGTACAGAAAGAGTCACATGAAAAGAGCTTTCAGTCACAAAATAGGTTCAGTACATCTACTTTCATTGCTAGAACAGTTTAATGATTGCTTTTCAATTTGGAAGAAACCACCGATTGTCCTAAAAAAAAGTCACAATCATAATATCGTCTTATTGATTGCAAAATACTTATTGTTAGGACTACTAAAGCTCTCAATTCTTTATAACCTCAAGACTGGTTTCAGTTACGTAGGACTTCCTCTCATCCATGGTTGAACTAGACTATAAACATGCAAATGCATCAACATTATCGAACAGTGAATAATACTTACTATTTCTTCTGCAAATCGTGCATATCCTTTACGAGATAGGCGATGAGGGTAAATGTTCTTCTTTCGTTTCTCCTTCTGGACAGCACTTAGATTCTAGTCAAGTGAAACATTCGATATAGTCAAATTTACTAAATCATTAATTATCTTATTGTCTACTTATTTCTGAAAGAACAGAAAAATAAACTTACAATGAAGTCGACGGATATGCGCGTAAGGACAAAAGCCATCCAATCTTCTTTTGAAATCCCATAACCACTAGGCGGTTCATTCAATTCATCAGGCTTGTCTAGCTTGTTCGAAATGAATGTTTGAGTGAGATGCGATTTGTACTGACGCCATTTATTACTGGCTGAACTCAAACAACCCTTCTTCCAAGTTGGGGGAACTTCGTATGTCAACTATAAAACACAAAGTTGGAAATGCAGTAAAAAAATTCACCTAAGATAACAAAATGAATACTAACACTTGACCAAACCTACTCACGTACTTTAACAGATTCCCATATTAATTCTTTAATTTCATTTGGTACTAGCCTCCAAGTCTTGTATGTAATCTTCACCTTCTCTCTTGCAAGCAAACCGATGTAACTCTGCATCTCACTCGCAGCCTTCCCTACTGGTAGTCCAAGTTTAGTAAATCTCACCGGCTTTCTAATTCCTTGCACTCTATGTCTAGCAAGCTTATCTAGACTTGTACGTCCTCTAGATATTCTTGTTGTTACTGTTTCTGTAGAGTCCACCATTTGCTCAGTGGATGTAGAGATGATTTTTCCTTTTCCCTTATCTGTCATTGAAGCCTATCATTAGCAATATAGATTTAGAACAATTGCAATGAGAGCTTCTCTAATATCTAATGAAAATATATAACTTACCTGATTGCTGGAGGTTGCAGCTACGATTTTGTGTTTGTTCTTCGCCGTCATTGAATCCTATTTATCATTAGCAATTGAAATTTACAACAATAGAATTTTAGGCCTACAACAAAGTAAAAGCACGGATACTCAGATATTATCTTGTAATCTTAACAAATCAACATGGGCCAGTAGTTTGTCAATGACCATTTAAAAAAAAAATTGGGGCACAATTGTCCTTGCTGAAAGTGTTTTAGTAGAAAGTGAGGTTTTAAGTACTCTTCACTTGTGCATGATAGACAATAAATCAAATACCTAACATAAAGGGCTCTGTTATCAGTTTCAGTGGATACAACTGAGAAAACAACATTTGGCAATATTAAAAGAAAGTCTAAACATTTCAGCATCCAATACATCTGCAAAGATTATAAAAAAGTCAAACCTGTGAAGATTAACCTAAATCTAGTTTCTGTGATTGAGTTGATACTACCATTATTTGACGACCTCCCTAATTCAACCAGGAGCAAAAGCAGAGACCTACCGGAATGAGGAATTGTGTCCTAGTGGAACTCCCAAAAGTGAAGTTAAAGCTTTCGCACCAACCAAAGACCTTACTAACTCTCCCTATGAAAAAGGAGGGGATTCTTTTAGTTCAAAAATTTAGAAAAGCTAAAGGCTCATTGCACTCAATACCAATCAATTTTACAGAAAGAATTAAATTAGATTAGTCTCTTCAACTTTTGTAGACAAAATACCGATATAATGAGAGAAAAAGGGAACAGAAGCCATCATCAGTGAGCAACAATCTTAGCAGCTAACCCAGAGCAACATGAGCAAGAACTATATAGTAGTGACGCCAACAGAAAAATGAATAGAAAACTTGAACATACTTGAATAGGATTTCTTACAGGTAACCAGTGATTTAAAAGCTAGTAATCAAAACCAAATAAAATCTGAACAAGATATATAACATCATTGTCTACAAATACGTCTTCAAAAGCAAATTATCTTTTGGTTAAACATTGTCGACTCAAATCCCTTCACAATCTTCACGAATGCATGATGGTTCCTTTTCATCAACTCCGTCAACATCCATTGATGGTAACCCTCTGGTAAGAGATTGATAGTGGATTGCAATGTCTTCTAATTCATCCTCTTGTATATTCAAATGACTCTCTAGTAGGAGTTGCAAGTACAATACTCCAAACAGGATCTTTCGGATCTTGAATGTAAAATACTTGCTTTGCTTGACTTCCCAAGATAAAAGAATCTGATTTGAATCCAATTTTTTTTAAGTTTACCAATGTGAAACCAAGATCATCCACTTTAATACCATTATTATTCTCGACCCAAATACATTTAAACATTGGAATTTGAAATTTGTGATAATCGAGTGACCATATTTCTTCAATGACTCCATAAAAAACCATGTCTGACACAATTGGATTTTTATCCTTTGCACTAGAGACTTGCATTGTCTTTGCAACTAAACTGACTCCAGAGTTTTGAGTAATGCGAACATCATCACGCTGTTTTGTAGTGTAAATAACCTCATCAATCAAATAACTAGAATACTTTAACAATTTCATGCTTGGTCCGTGCGCTAACCACTTCAATTTTTCAGATATTTGACAGGTAGAATGCGCAACCTCCTGTTCAACCTATATTTATAAATATAATAAAATTTAAATTTTATTATACTGATACCTAGATTGTATATATATGATAATAGATAGTACGTTTGGAATGTACCTTATCATGCAACCATTTAATAAATATTCGGTTATGCTTATCTTGTAACCACCTTTTAGACCTAGCTTTATGAGGAAATTTTGCTCTCAACTCCACCATGTGTGCCCTAATGGAATGATTTCAAATAAATAAATCAATACAATATTATATTCAAGTATAATGAAAGTACTGATAAGTTAGTTTTCTTACTCGATATAAGGATCAATCTCATCATCATTCGCCAATACGTAACAATGTGCTTGCTGCAATTCATCATGCCTAGCGGAGAGCACTACTGCTCCTGATAAAGGCTTAGTACGTTCTCCTATACATTGCCTTGATGGTATCCCAATTGTGTGGACATTAGATAGATACTCTGAGCAAAATTCCACAGCCTCTTCAGCAATATAACATTCAGCTATGCACCCTTCTGGTCGATTGCGATTGCGTACGTGATGAGCCCAAATGAGCAGTCACGGAAGTGGGTCTCAAATTTAGATATTTATAAAGTTGGAAACCCTTTTTGCAATCAAGAATAAAAGCGTAGTAAAGGGGCCACAGGTCGTATTTTTCCAAGGGCTAGTTCAAGTTGTTCGATTCGTGCTTAAGTTATGTGTCGTCGATGTTTTTGGGGTTTCAATTAAAATCTGGGATTTGTTTGCAAATAAAAATAACAATGCAATGAAAAGGCAATGAAAGTGCAAGAAAATGTAAGAAACTTGACTAAGTGAGCTAAACAAAGTATAAGGCAACTAATGACATCAAACAATTGGAAACCTAAACAACCAAGGGTCTTAACTATCTTTTGGGAAACCAATCTGAATTTAATAGCAGCCAAATGCTAAGTAAATGGATCAAACAAGGTTAACCCTTTTCGATTGAGATTAATGCAAAAGAACAAGTTGCTTTAGATTTCAAACTTAAGACAAACAAACACCAGCTAGCTATAAACTTCTAGAACAAGCAAATGCAAACATGAATAAGAAAATTCAGAAATTTCCGAATGCAAGACTAATTGGTTTCAAACATCATGGCTCACCAAAACAGTTCAATTAACTTGATGCCTATCAATGCCAAGCTGCCTTTGATACAAAATGGAAACATTGGAATAACCTTGATACACAAAAGAAAGAAAACTCATGTGCCAAATCTGATATGAGTACCAAGGTTAATACTAATACTTCTGAAATGAAACCAATCACTAAGCTTTGAAGACAACTATTAGGGAAGAACTTTGAAGAAATGAATGGATACAATTCAGACCAAGTAGGGATAAATTCGAAAAAGGATTAAATGCAAAATCTGAAAGCAGGAATTCAGAACATAGAATTCAGAAATTCAGCAGCAAAACAATTGCAAAAACAAACAAAATGAACTGAGATTAATTGCTCCAAATAATTTCTAGATAGAACTCAAACAAGCTAATGTTCCATTGATACAATTTTAGGGATGAAAGACTAAAGATCTACAGCAATAAACCTAAACTGCCGGATGTAAAAAAAACTGCTGAGTTCAGAACAAATGCAGAGTTGCCGCAGCAGCTTAAATGCAAGACAAACAATCAAGTAAATTGAGATCTATGCAATGAACTACTGCAAAAATGAAAAGAAAACCTTTTGGGAAACAACCAGCTACAATGGAAATCCAGCAAGAAAACATAAAACTGACTTGATACTAACTTCAGGAATACTGCAAGAAAAAGAATTGATATGCAGCAGGGTAGAAACTAATTCACATGGATTGGAATAAGAATTGGACTGTAATGCGGAATTGCTACTGACAAAGATTCAGAAATGAAGCTAAGGTAAAACAAGACTTAGATCAACTACATTAGCACACTAAATATGAAATGAACTAAAGAATTCAGAACTAAAATGAAGTTGCAGGAACAGAAATTGATACGCAGCTGGATAAACTGATACGCAACAGGAAATCAAGAAATAAACTGAAATTTAAACCTATTGTTCACTGATCGAGCTCACTAGCTAACTACTTGCAACATTAAAACCTAATTGAAGAAAGAAACAATTCAGAAAAGGAAATTGACAGCTACTGATACGAGACAGAAACGGAAACAAAAACAGTGATTGAAATTACAGCTAAACAAAAGGAGATGCGTTTAAAACTAAGCCTCGATCCTTCCCATGTTTCAAGATCTCCTTGTTCGTCACGCAAGGGCAAGCCAAGAACCCCTTCAACTCGCAAATCAATGGGAAATTTAGCTCCAATTCAGATTTGCTCAAAACTGCACGCAGCTGGGAAATCCACTCCAAACTCCTAGATCTCAATGTGAATGGTTGCGATGATGATTTGAAGATCATCTGAGCTCATCCTAGGACCCCTACAGATGGCTCAAATGGATGAAAATGGCACGCAATGAGATCAAAGAGCTCAAATCACAGATCTGCAGAAACCCTCAAACAACTCTGCATCCGGCGCAATCTTGAGCTAAAATCGCCATTGAAGCTTCCTCCCAATGATCCAAATCTTGCTCCAAGGTTGTGATCGAGTTGGTCACGCCTCTGATGAAGAAAATTTGAAAGAAAACGATGAACTGATGAGAAAATGAGAAGAAAACTAAGCTGGAAATGGCGAAGACGCGATAGAGAAAATGGGATCTGATTTCGGTTTAAGTAGTTAAACAGTGGACGACTCAGATTGTCCAACGCTCATCCAACGGTTGATCTTCGTCCGATTTGATTCAAATTTTCCAGATCTTGATCAGAGGTCAGGATCATCCTCGTGGTAGCTCGGATCTTCCAGATTTGAAGCGGGTGGTTCAGATCACCTTGGTCTTTGAATGGACGGTCTAAATCTCTCTGATCGTGATCCAACGGTCAGATGATCTCCGATTGAGCTGAAACCTTCAGATCTTGATCTGATCGCTAGATTAGCCTTAAACCCAACTTGGATTGATCAGAAGTTCTCAAATGGTCTAGATCTAACCATCTTTGCATCGGACGGTCCAAATTAGTTGACGCTTGATTCCTTTGATCTGGTCCACTTTTGACTCAACCTTGACCCAACATAACCTAGGTCCACGATCCTTCCAAGCCTACAAAAGTAGATCAAAAATTTAGTGACAAAACAACTCAAATATATCCAAATTTGCAATTAGGTCCAAAAAGAGTATAAATCCTAAAACCTAGAGTAAATCCACAATTACACAAGTAAAATATGGGTCAAACACGGATTTAAGCATATAAAATGATCAATAAAATGACACTTATCAGTACGTACCCTTTCAAAATCTTCATGTATCTTTCGAATGGGTACATATGTCTATACCAAATGGGTCCACACAATTTGACCTCCCGCACAAGATGAACAGTTAAATGTATCATTATATCAAAAAATGAAGGGGGGAAATACTTTTCAAGCAAACACAATATCATCACAATCTCTCTTTGTAAGTTATCCAACTTTAAAACGTCTATTACTTTGCTGTATAGCATATTGAAGAAGAAACACAACCGAGTGATAGTATCTTTGACATTTTTGGCAAGACACCACGAATGGCTACGGGAAGTAATTGTTGCATTAAAGTGTGATAGTCATGTGACTTAAACCAACAAGTTTCAAATCCGTCATCGAGACAAGGTTTTTAACATTAGATGAGTAACCTTCAGGGACCTTGATTCCCGCTAAAGATTTGCAAATACTCCTTTTCTCATCTTTACTTAGAGTGTAACAAGCAGCAGGCAAAAATGTTCTTTTCTCCCCAACCCTTGGTGCCAATTCAGTCCTTATATTCATTTCTAGAAGGTCTAATCTTGCCGCGACTCCATCCTTTGTTTTTCCTGGAATGCCAAGTAAAGTACCGATGAGACTTTCACAAACATTTTTTTCAATGTGCATTACATCAGGAACATGTCGAACATGTAGGTCCTTCCAATATTCAAGTTCAAAGAATATTGATTTCTTTTTCCAATATATTTCACCATCATTCTTCTTTGATTGTAGCTTTCCACCTATTTTTCCCAATTGAAAATTAATTCTTTTGACTCTTTCCAGAACTTCATGGCCACTCAATGGATTTGGTGGTGAGTTAAACTCTTGCTTCCCATTAAATGCTTTCTTTTGTCTTCTATAAGGATGACTTAAAGGTAGAAACTTTCTATGACCTGTATATGACATTTTCCTACTGTGCTTCAACCTTTTTGCACAAGTTTTTTCTGCACAAATAGGACATGCATAATATCCCTTCACAACACAGCCAAACATATTCCCATATGCAGGAAAATCATTGATTGTCCATAGTAGAACAGCTTTAAGAGAGAAACTTTCTTCTCGATATGCATCATATGCTTCAACACCTTCATCCCATAAGCATTTTAAGTCGTCAATCAATGGTGCTATGTAAACATCAATATCATTTCCAGGTTGTCTAGGACCAGATATCAACAAGGTGAGCATAACAAATTTTCTCTTCATACACAGCCATGGTGGAAGATTGTATGTGATCATTAAAACTGGCCAACAACTATATGCAGAACTCATCAAACTATGGGGATTGATCCTGTCTGCCGATATAGCCAATCTCAGATTTCTTGGCTCGGCAGAAAAATCTGGCCACATGCGATCAATTAATTTCCAAGAAGGCGCATCTGCTGGATGACGTAAATATCCATCACGAAGTCTTTTATCGGCATGCCAAGTCAACTCCTTGGATATTGCCTTATTCTTAAACATTCTTTGAAATCTTGGAATAGGTGGGAAATACCATAGGATCTTTGCAGGAACTCCTTCTTTTACCTTGGATTTGTTGCTTAACTTCCACCTTGATGTCCCGCAAGTAGGGCAGTTGGCAAAGTCTTCGTACTTCTTTCGATATAAGATACAATCATTAGGGCAAGCATGAATTTTCACATAATTCATCCCTAATGCACGTAAGCTTTTCTTTGTGTCATACAGAGATAATGGCAATTTGTTGTTAGTTGGAAGCATTTCTCCAAACAAAATAAGTAGATCGGTGAAACTTGTATCACTCCAACTATATTTTGCCTTCAAGTTAAATAATTTCACAATGGCAGATAACTTTGTGAATTTGGTACATCCAGGATATAGGCATTTCTCGGCATCTTCAAGTAGCTTATTGAAATGGCTTGGATTCTGATCATAACTATCATAAACAGCCTGCACTATATCAATAGGCTCCTCACCAAAAGAATTGTCTTCATCTTGCCCTACTCGATCATTACCATTCATTGAGTTCTCTGCCATACTACTTTCCCCATGCCATATCCATGTATGATATGTCAAATCTATATAATTACTATACAAATGTGCCCTTATAATTTCAACATTTTTCTTCTTGATATTACCACATCTTGCACATGGGCAATGTATTGCATTAGGATTGTTAGCGTTATCCAGTGCAAATTGCAAGAAAGACTCTACTCCAATACCATATTCACGTGATAATCTATCCTTTGACATCCATTCTTTGTCCATTCTTGTTACAAGTACTAATCAACTAGAAATGAGCCAACACCTACCTTCAAAATAAATACACATTATACAATAAAATCTTAACCCACCTAACAAGAAACATCACATATTCATAGCATGCAATATCTACTATCAATATTTGAGCAAAAATAAGTAAATAAGGGAGAAAAAGGAAAAACCTTAAGCAATATTCATAGCATGCAATATTCACATATTCATAGCATGCAATATCTAATGTCAATATTTGTAACTACCTCAAACCATTCATTTCTATGCGTAAATTCACATAATAACAGTTCCGAGATGTAGTTTAAGCAAATTTAATTTAAAATAATATGCATTGTCAAATCTATTCTGAGGGAAATTATTTGAGGTTAACATATGGATTGCATCTTACTATTGAAGTACATCCAAAGCCTATATTAGTATAGTAACATTTAGATCCTTAAACATTTTCATTACATTAAATATAATTTCTTACAGAGTAATAAATAAAGTTACAAAATATATCTACAAACAAATTGTTAGTTTTTGTCTAAATAGCAAAGTCTTACACAACAAACCAAAGAACATAAGATGCTATAAATCTACTTGTAAACTACTAATAGGGTTGGCAGAAAATTATGCTCTACTGGACAATGTTCTTAGTTTCAAACTCATCAACAGTTAGTGAATGAATGAAGTTATCAAGGAATTAGTTGGGTCCTACATAAAAGAAATGATCAAAGCTCAACTAAACCTAGCTAATGCAATTTGGGAATCTAATAGAGCTCACGTACAAGTTTGGGAATCCAAAGGGAAACATCCAAGAATGAAGATCACAACCAAGCCTTACCTGAAAACCCACACACCAAGCTTTCCTCTGCCCCTTTCTGTTTCGATCAGAAGAAACCCAGCCACATGCAAGAGCCCTAATTTCCAGAAATCCCTAGGAAGAGGACTAGGTTAGCTCCAACTCACGATACCAAAAACAATCAATAGCGATCTCAACTCACTAGGAGGGCCGCTGGCAGTGGCACTCAGCCGGGAAGGAGCAATTCACCTGTCGTAGCTAGCGATGAAGATGCGGTGTTGACGCAGGGTATTGCTTGCCTGGGTGTCAGTAGCTAGGGCACGCGATCGAGGAAGAAGAAAAGGTAAGTGAGGAGGCGTCGCCTCCTTGCTTGCGCGATGAAGAAGAAGAGAGCGAGAGGAGTCGGGGCTCACGTCGCGAGGGTGAAAGGAAGCGCCGCTCTCGGGGCTTCCTTGGACTCGGGCGATGAAGAAGGGGGAGAGGCGTCGACTCGTGGCTCAGAGGGGTTTGTGTGAGAGAAGCGGAAATGGTCAGGGGTTTGGGTGGTTGGCGGGTGAGGAAGAGAAAAGATTAGGGGTTTATGCGACGAGAAAAAAGATGATTAAGGATCGAAAAATAAGAGAATGAGGATTCAATAGTTCGTTGTTTTTTTTGCAGTTGGATATCCACCGTTGATTTTGTTTATTGCTTGAACAGCACAACAATACAACAACAACAGTTTAATATAACTGTTGTCTATTGTCATAATAGACAACAGTTTATCACATCAGTTGTTGTAAATCCCGCCTATAGACAACAGTTATTTTATAACTGTTGTCGTTGAGTATACATACGACAACATTTTGTTATTACTGTTGTCTTTTTACGTATACAGACCAACAACAACAACGGTTAATACTAAAACTGTTGTTAAATTGACATAAGACAACACTTTATCAAAAAACCGTTGTCGATTATGTGTTGTTGAATGCAAAAATTCTAGTAGTGTCTTCTCCAGATTTGGGTGACTTCCAACAAGATTAGGGGTATCAACGAGCCAAAAGCATCTTGGTCGAAATGGAGTTCCACGACCATAACCTGGTTCAATGTGAAGAGCTCCTATATCGAGCTGGAATTAGCCCCAAAGTCACCAACCTTGACCACGACCTCAGTAAGCCCAATATTTCATTAAATGTTTATCTATTCTAACTGATATTCCATTATTTGTGTGTTGTAGAAGATATCATGCTCGCTCGAGCTATGAGCAAGCTTCACAAGTGGGAGCTTGCAGATGAGAGGACCCTCACTCCACCTTCTGCTCCTACGGCCCCAGCAGCCGAGCCTTCTGTAGATTCCGACCAAACTCTGAGCCAAGAGTCTCCTGCCTCCAAACTGCCTATCACCCAGGAAGTCGACGATTCTTGTACCTCCGCTGGAGCAGAAGGGGATAAGGAACCACCACCCTAGGTTCCTGTGCCGACGGCAGAGCTGACTGGGAAAGTAAGCCCTCGCCCTTTCGAATGAAGACGGCTCATCCTGCCCGATGAGGACGAGGAAGAGATTGGGATACAGGCCTCCCCTCAGAAGCACTTGGCTCCTCCGCCCCCCCTGCGTTCAACCCAGGTTTCTCCCTCTGCTCATGAGGAAGAGGAGGATGCTATTCCCCTCTTCAAACGTTACAAGAGGGTGGAACCTACCATTGCCGAGCCCAAGGATGAGGTTGAGCCTTCTATTGGGGAGGTCAACTCTCTTCCATCCTCGACCAAAGTTCCTGATTCCCATGGTAGCCCCAAAGGCAAATGGGCGAGGTCGGAGGAGCCAAAATTCACTAGTGCCCTTCTGCGCCGACAGGTACAGGCGGCTGAGAGGGTGGTCGCATTAGGACCCCAACACGTGCATTTCAAAGAGAGGTCATAGGAGGATCACCCTTCCGAGGAGGCATCTTCCAGTACTAACGACGGTGCTAGAAGATCTCGTCTCTGACCCTTATTGTTTCTTATGGCAGGCTACTTCGGAGTTCCTACTTTTGGGTCATCAAATGCTTCCCGAATAGGAAACTGAAGCCTTGCGCTAGCAAGTTGCAGAATTAGAGGCAGAAGTTTATCAAGCTCGTCAGGAGGGCCAGATCCAAGTGGAGGTCAGCAGAAATCTTCGGGCCAAAGTGGGTCACTGCCTGGACACCCTTTTGGCCTTCGACTCGTCTCTGCACAGTGCCCGCCATCGGGAATGCCTTCTGTCCGAGACAGCGATAGTCTTTTCTGCGGAAGTGAGTCAACTGACTCAGGAGAGGGGGAGACTCCAGGCTCGAGAGATGAAGCTGTTGGAAGACGTCCACCTCTTGGAGTCGTCAACCGAGGCCCTCAATGGCCAGATCAGGAGCAGGAAGATTAGCTGGCAAAAAAGAAAACAGTGATATAAGCTGTTGCTGCTCACGCATCTGACCTGCAGGAGGACCTCCACCAGGCTAGGTCCCGTCTCTCGACAACCACCAAGCACCTTGAGGAAGCGCTTGTGACCCGAGATTAGATTTCATCTAAGGTGGATGGGCTGAAACTGATCGAGACTGAGCTATTGAAGAACTAGAAAACTACAAAGTTGGTGAGGAGTCCCGACAATCGAAAGTCGATGTATCATTCAAGGCCAAATTCCTCCAATCTGAGGAGTTTGGCGATATTCTAGTCAGCCAAGTGCTCAAACGACTCAAGCAAGGCTTCAACAGAGCTATCCAACAACTTCAGCGAGCCAATACACTGATATTGAATCCTGACCTGGGGTTTCTCAGCGTCGACCGAGTTGTTGAGGCAATCAACCCAAGAATGATCGGGAAGATCATGGTTTTGATGTGTGTGTGCCAATATATTTAAGGTTAGGGTATTGTGTTGTATTTGATATGTGTGATTGAGTTGCAGGACTTGGAGAATCACACATGGAGAATATATCCGAGGGACGAGAGCCGAGGGAGGAGAGCTCCAAGGGCAAGCCGGGAAGTGAACTTCAAGGGCACACGTGAAGGGTGGCATGGAGGCAAGCCAAGGAAGACTTGTGTGCGCATCCGAGTGACGATAGCCAGAGGAAGAAGACTTCAAGGGGCAAGCCAAGGGAGCATACCTGAAGGCATACATGAAGGAGAGTGTTTGGAGTGATTATAAGTGTGTTTAAAGGCTGGGCAGTCGACTGCTAAAACTCACAGAGAGTTTTCAGCCTCGGACCAGTTGACTGCCTTGGGGGCAGTCGACTAGTAACCCCCCAAAACTAGCCGTTGGCTGGCATTTATTGCTAGGCCAGTCGATTGCCCCAGGGGCAGTCGACTGGTGCAGGTCTGGACAGCTTGCGAAGTTGTCCTGTTCTCTTATAAAAAGGGGACTTTTTGGTACTAGTACGGTACGGTTTTTTACTGTACCAAAGTGTTGTTCGTGCCTCATGTGATCAGATCTTCCTCTCGTTCTTCATCGCAACTTGTAAAGAGGAAGAAGACGTTCTTTGTAAAGGTTTCTCCACCTTTGAAGGAGGGTTTCATAGTGGGGAGTGTGCAACCACGTGAATCCTTGGATTAGTCGCCCGTTCGGGTGGATACCAAGTAAAAACACTCTGAGTTAGCATTGTTCTTTTGTTTTCATATATTTTTGTTTGTATTACGCTAACAATTTTGTAGAGAATTCGATAAAGTGCTATTCACCCCCCCTCTAGCAAATGCATGCGATCTATCAATTGGTATCAGAGCCGGTTCGCTTCGGGAGAACTCACCGTCGACCAGAGTGCAAGAGAAATGGCGTTCCAAGAGGGTTACAACACTGCAAGGCCTCCATTCTTCGACGGGAACGATTTCGCCTACTGGAAAGGTAGAATGCAATATTACTTGATGAATCATATTGAAAACTGGATAAATGTTGCAGATGGATTTGATGCACCGTCGACGAAAGAGGAGCGCCACTGCCTATGAGAACATGGTCGAAGGAAGTTATGAAGAAGGCACAAGCCAAAGCAAAGGCCACCACCACGCTTCAGTGCGGACTCTCAAAGGAACAACTCAACAAGGTGGGGCCGTTCAAGAGCGCCAAAGAATTATGGGAGAAACTCGTTGAACTCAATGAAGGGTCCAACGAGTCAAGAAGGGCAAAGTAGGATATGCTCGTTGCCCAACTACAGTCGCTTTCCATGAAGACCAACGAGACGGTTAGCCAATTGTATGGAAGGGTAAAGGAAATTATCAACGAACTGCATGTGATTGGGGAGAAAGTTGAAAACCGGGATCTCGTAAGGTACGCTCTACAATCCTTCCCGAGAACAACATTGTGGGCATCAATGGTTGATGCCTACAAAGTATCAAGGGACTTGTCTATAGTTAAATTAGATAATTTATTTTGCGAATTTGAATTACATGAGCAAGCTAATGTTTCTTCCAAAGAGAAAGGTGTAGTTTTCGTTGTAGAAAAGGTGAACAAAAAGAAGAAGGAGAAGAAGAAGGTGATCTACTCCTCTTCATCTGACTCGGAGGAGTCTAGTGCCTCTATGGATAGCGACCAAGAGGCCTTTATGGTAAGAAAAATGTGTAGGGCTTTTAAAAGTTTTTCTAACAAATCTTATGCTATGAAAGGATCCAAGAATAAGAGCAAGGCAAAAGACATCATCTGCTATAACTACCACCAAGAGGGACACATGAAGAATGAGTATCCCCAACTAAAGAGAAGAAAAGAAAAGAAGGAAGAAAAGAAGAGAGGTGACAAGAAGAGATCAAAGGGAAAGGAGAAGAGTGCCACGAACCTCAAGGCTACTTGGGATGATCCATCATTCTCAGAGGAGGAAGAGGAGCAAGTGTCTCACTTTGCACTTATGGGAGTGGACTACATTGAGTCATCGGACGATGAGAGAAGCTCAAGTAGTGAAGAAGAAAGCGGCTCATCATCATCATCATCCGAATCCGAGGCGTCGGTAAGTGAGGTATATAACTTACCCTTTTCTACTTTGGTTAAGATTATTTCTAGTACAAACATGGATTTAGCTAGAGCTAGGAGAAAAATTAAGGACTTAAAGGATGAAATTGCCATGCTTAGAGTAGAATCTACAAAACTTAAGGAAGACTTGCATGCTTTTTCTACCATGTCACATGATACATGCTTTAAAAATGAAAATAAGGAGCTAAGGAAAAAGGTAGAGGATCTCACCAAGGCACTTAGGAAATTTCAAGTGGGCTCTAGCAACCTAGACATGATAATTAACAGTCAAAGAGCCGTTTATAATAAGGCCAGGTTAGGATATAGACCAAAGACCAAGGAGGTAGCCTTTGTCTCACTTATGGGTTGAAATGGTGCATCTAGGAGACAAGGGGTTAAGGGAAAAATCAAGAAGGCTAGGGTACCAAAGAAATTTTTAAATGATGCTTGTGGAACAAAAATTTGAGTACCAAAAGAATGTGTTTTCCATGTTGTATAGGTGAAGGTGAAGGAGGCCTCAAACATGCGGATAGTAGATAGTGGGTGCTCAAGACATATGACCGGAGATGTGAGCAAGTTCACCACTATAAGCTACCTAAGAGAAGGGACGGTTTCCTTTGAAAATAGTGGGAAACTCAAAATAATTGGTAGGGGCACCATTGAGGTATCTCCTACAATCTCTATCCACAAAGTACTTTTAATTAAAGATATGAAATTTAATTTACTTAGTGTAAGTCAATTGTGTGATGCGGGCTATAGGGTAGAGTTTCTTTCTATGAAATGTCTAATTAAACAAAATGGATCGGAAAATGTCATGCTAGAAGGGTATAGGGAGGCTAACCTTTATTATCTTGATCTTACTTATGCTACTAACAATTTGCCTAAGTATCTCATGTCTAAAGAAGAAGAAGAGTGGTTGTGGCACCGCAGACTTGGGCACGTCAACATGAGGAGCATTGCAAGAGTGGCCAAGGAGGAGTTGGTGAAGGGGCTTCCTATGATCAAGTATGAGAAGACCAAGATGTGTGATGCATGCCAAGAGGGTAAGCAAGTAAAAACATCACACAAAGGTAAAATACTAACTAGTACTACTTTGCCTTTAGAGCTTTTGCATATTGATCTTTTTGATTGCTATAGCACTCCCTCACTAGTAGGGAGTAAGTATTGTTTAGTTATAGTAGATGATTTTTCTAGATTCACCTGGGTGTTCTTTATGAAACATAAAGATGATACTTTAGAGATTTTTATAGGGTTTAGTAAGAGGGTTGAAAAAGAAAAACACCTCAAAATTAACTGCATTAGGAGTGACCATGGTGGGGAGTTCCAAAACTTAAACTTCTCACAATTTTGTGTAAAAAATGGGTACAAGCATGAGTTTTCATGCCCAAGGACTCCTCAATAAAATGGGGTAGTGATGCCCTCAGAATAGGTGTCACAAAAGTGTGGGTCTCAAAATTTAAATGTGTGTAAGCTGGAAACCCTTTTTGCAATCAAAGAATAAAAGCGTAGTAAAGGGGCCACAGGTCGTATTTTTCCTAGAGACTAGTTGAGAGTGTTTGAATTGAGCTTGAGTTTATGTGTCATTGAATGTTTTTGGGTTTCAAATAAATTCTGGGTTTGTTTTGCAATTCAGAATTGAAAATTCAAATGAAGGAAAGAAACTTAACTAAATGAACTAACAAGTGATGGCAATTAATAATTCAATCTATGGGAAACTGAATCAACCAAGGAACTTTATCGAATGTAGAGGAGCAAATCAGAATTCAAATGCTACTAAATGCCAAACAATTAAATCAACACTGAAGCTAAACTTTAATTGAAACCAATGTAAGAACTTCAAACTTAATTGTAAAAATAAGACTTGATACTAATGCCGGAAGGAACCTTGAAATTCAGTAATGATCTAAACCCGAAACAAACTGATTTCAAACTATATGGCACAGCAAAAACAGCAAGCAACTTGACACCAATCAATGCATTAGCCTCATCTTGATACAAAGTGGAAGAGTGAAACAAACTTGATACACAAGGTAGAAACTCATGCACCGAAGGTTTATCCTAAATACAGAGCTAATTACTGACGAATTCCGAATCAAAACTGATCAATTTATCTTGGAAATCAAACTATCAGCAAATGATATTCAAGACTGAAACAAACAATTTCAGATACAAGAGCAGAACAATTCAGAACAAGAAAGGCAGAAACAATGTGCCAAATTGCAGAATCATTTCAAATGCAGCAATTAAACTCACAAAGCAAGCCAATTCGAATGCGCAATCTAATGTTGAGACAAGATATAAGAGATCTAAGGGCTACTCGACACAAACTCAAGAAACTACAGCAGAAACATGCAAACTTAAACTGAAATTGTGCAGAACTGAACTAGAACTGCTAACCGATTGAAAACTGATATGCAACTAGCTTAAACTAAATCCAGAAGTTAATGCATAATGCTACTTAACTGAAACTAGCTACAAATTCAGTTCAGAGAAAGATTAAACTTGCAGGACACAAAATTCAGAAGCAAAAAACAGGAACTGATACGCAACTACAGGGCTTGATACGCAAGCAACAAACAGACAATAAACTGAAATTGAATTCAATTGATCACTGAACAAGATTCCTAGCTAATTTACTTGCAGAAAGTAAACCTAACTTAAGCAGAAACAACTTAAAGAAGTAATCAAACAGCTGATACGAAAATTTCAGTAATGGACAGATCGCAGAAATGAAATTACAGCAAAAGAACTGAAATTAACTAACTAAACTACTCCTCAATCCTTCCCTAGCTCAAGAACTTCTTGTTTGTCACGCAAGAGCAAGCCTCGAACCCGTAAGCTCAGCAAATCAGTGGAAAATCAGTCTCTGCGATCAAATCCATTCAAACTCTGCTCAAGCTGAAAACTGCAACCGATTGCTTCGACCTCGCTGTGGTGGATTGCGATAATGGTTTGGAAATGCTCCGAGCCTTCCAGGGAACCCCTCCAGATAGCTCGGATGGAATGAGGATGGTGCACAGCTGAGATTGGCGAAATCAGATAGCAGAGCTACGGAAACCTCACGCAGCTCTGTTGTTGGGCAAAATCCAATCTGGAAACTTCACAGAGAACTCTCTCCACTGACCTAGCACTTGTTCTAATGAAGAATAAAGTGGTCGCGCCTCTTGATGAAGAAATTGCAGAAGAACTCGATGAACAAACGGAGAAGAATGCTGTTGCGGCGAAGACGCGACGAGGAGGAGCTGTGGCCAATTTTTGATTAAATAGTTAGCAATGGATGACCCAGATTGATTGGAGGAAATCCAACGGCTGATCTTCATCGATTTAACCAAACTTTGATGATGTTGATCAGGGGTCAGGATCTGCCTCGTGGTAGCTCGGATCCTCTAGATTTGCAACGGATGGTCAGATCAACCTAATCTTTGAATGGACGCTCTAGATCCCTCTGAGCTCGATCCAATGGTCGAATGACTCTGAATTGGGATGAAACCTTCAGATCTGATCAGAGTGCTTGATTAACCCTAACCCTAGCTCGGATTGCTTCAGATGGTCCCGGATGGCTCAGATCTAGCCGCTTTTGAATCGGACAGCCCAGATTAATCCGAAGCTTGATAACTCGATCCGGGTCCACTTCCGACTCAAGTTTGACCCAGTATGCCCTAGATCCATGATCCTTTCATGCCTACAAAAATAGATCAAAAATTTAGTGGTCAAATAATCTAAATATGTAATGATTTGCAATTAAGTCCAAAATAAAGATAAGTCCTAGAACATAGGGTAAATTCACAATTAAGCAAGTAAAATATGGGTCAAACTTAGATTTTAGCAACTAAAATAATCAATAAAATAGTACTTATCAACTCTCCCACACTTAAGCTTGAGCGTCTCGCGAAACTACTAAGTATGTATCCCCTAGATTGTCTTAAGCATAATTAGAAGCAAATGAAAAGAAATTACCTAAGGTTGTCAATTCTCAAAAATCTAAGCACTATGGATTAGTATCTCGTCCTTAAATCAACAACTTAGTCTTTTCATCCATCATGATTCATTGAGATGAATTTAACTCACTAAGCCTTTCATGGGAAGTTTTGGTGGCTCTCTCCTTAAGTTTTAAGTTGATGATGGAAGTGGAGCTCACTCAAACACACATGCTTCTTGCACTACCATAGGCTTGCTTATTATCTACTCTCCACCATTATTCATGATTAGGATCACATCTACAAAAATAAGTGAAAAACATAAAGAATGGTAAGAAATGGAGTAAAAGCCAAGAAAATAGGAAAATTGATGAAGTGGAAGACTTGGTTGCTCAAGAATGTTTCCAATGTGCTTTGCCCCTCTTGTCAGTCCTCTAGTGAAATCAAAAAATGTGGTGAGTAAATCTTGAACAATGTCTTTGAATTGGATGAGAAAACCCTATTGATCTCGATGTGCCAAGTTTTGCTATTGCGTACCAACCTTGCTTCTTTTTTTTTTCTTCTGCTCTTCTTTTTTTTTCTTCTACTCTAAATTCTTCTAATAGAGCATTGCGGATCAGATTTGTATCAGAAAACATATGATATCAAGTAAAATAGATACTCAACATAAAATTTTCGCTAAACAACCCTTGCAACTCACTCTTGATACACTTCACTTTCTCTAGTTGGCACACTCATTCACTTTCCGTTTCCTCTCTTTTTATTTTCATTTTCCAGATCCCAGCTCCACGGCAATTCATTTTCAGAATCAAGAATCTGATTTCTCAAATAATTGGCATCACATCATGTAACGCCCGAAAATTCTCAAACCTAATTTTAGAAATATCCTAGAATTAATTCTGAATTTATGGATATTTTTATAGAATTTTTCCATGGACAAATAAGGCAAAAATGAATAAAAAAAGAATGCGCAGTAAAAAAATTTAAGTGGGGTTTGAACTCTAGACCTATACCATGAGAAGAGAATAAACTTACCAATTGGGCTAATCTATTTTCATTGAAATAGACTAGAGGGAAATATGGATAAGGTAAAGTTAGTTAAATTTTTCCATAAGTATAAAAGGGAAACTTAGGATTTTTATATTCATTCTTTTCCCTCACATCTTCTCACCGCCGACTCCCTCTCTCCCTCTCGCGATTTTCTTCCTCTTCCCCTCTTCTCTTGTCGCCCAAGACAAAGGGGAAGCAAAAGGAAGGTCTCAAGAGGCCCTATTCTCTACGGGGACCCTCGTAGACGCGAGGAGAACGCCAAGAAGCAAGAAGAACGTTGTAGTTCGACGTTCCCTCAGGAATTTCAGATTTTTATTCGTAAGAAAACCTAGCGCAGGATGTAAGTACCCCTCACCTACAGTATAAGTAGTTTCGGTCGACTTTCCATATGCTTTATCTCCTTATATGTATGTTTTACGATTAGAAATCATAAATTATGAACAAGTACGCACATTAGGTGTTTGTTAAAATGTCCAGTTCAATTAATGCTATAGAAAGCATTAAAGAATAGAAATTCTTGCTCCAGTTTATGATTGGGACCAAGGTCCAACGGGATGGGCTCCTAGTTGCCCCTAGGTTTAGATAACCTAGTAAAAGCAAGAATCAGGAAAGGAAAGAAAAGTATAAAAGGACTATTTTATTTTCAGTTGGCATTGTACCGGACTTCGGTCCAGGGATGGGCTCCAAGTTGCCTCTAGGTTTAGATAACCTAGTTTGGGATGAGCTCCTAGTTGCCCCTAGGTTTAGATAACCTAGTAGAACCCTAATGGATTTGGGATTTGCTACCTCGGATTTATTAGGGATGCGCACACAGTTGGTACATTATCGGGCCCACAACAGTTGATTATTACTTTCACCTACTATATGTATTTAGTTTTCAGAAATTCATTTTAGCATGGGGTGAATTTAATAATTAGTTTTATGTTAGTTGGTTTCAGTTTCAGTTCAGATATGTATGTCATGCTATAGCGTAGTTTTCAGCTTCAGTTCAGTATATGTCATGTCTCAGTTATTTGCCATGACATTTTATGACATGTATTTTAGCATGAGCATAACATGATTGTTGATGAACATGAGCGTGTATTTGCATAGCATGTTTCGAAAAGCATAATCCGAGATTTTATAGTTTTGTTAGGCTAGATGGTACTTACTAAGCTTTATACTTATTAGTTTGCATTTCCTTATACTGCAGATACAGGTAAAGGAAAGCACTAGTAGCGGAGGCGGCGGGCTTGATGCAAAGTGTGTGTGATGGTGGAGTTGGAATAAAAGTCTTCGGAACTTGCAAAGCATAGAAATAATCCTTGTTATGCTTCTTTAGTTATTCCGCAATATATTATGTGAACCATGTATGAACTTAATTAGACTTGTATTCGTGGTGTCTAGTATGCTTGAAGTAGTTTACTTACCTGACTTAATATTGGTTTTGTGAATTCTTGAATGTCATGAGTCATTTACTTGTGATAGGGTAATTTAGACCCATGTTTACGCTTTGGGAGTAAGAACTTGATACTTTTGATCTATATGCTAAATACTTAAGATATGCTTGTTCTAAGATTAATGCACCATATGGAATGACATGTAGTAGCTAAGGATGCCTTTAGATAGGAATACTGAATAGTTTCAATAAGAAGTTGATACGAACTTGGCACATTCATGTTATGCTTCTACATGTTATTTTTGTGATTTCTAAGTTGCTATACATGCTAGAAACCCTCCAAAAACATGTAATAAATGTCCTAGAATAGTTGTGGAATTTTATTTATGTCATTCTGCTTGTTAGATATGATTTTGGTACATTGTAGCTCAAGTTGGATAAATTCTAGAATCTGAAAGCTAGATTTTCATAACTACCAGTCAACTGGGAAAACACCAGTCGACTGGTATCGGGCACAGAAACATTCTGTGGCCCGACCAGTCGACTGGCATATAGCGGTCGACTGGTACTGTGTAAAATAGAAGTGATATAGAGCAGCTGGTTGGTGCTTTAGCTATGCAATGCAGAGGTTGGGGGATCAAGTCCTGCCAAGATAATAAAATAAAAGTTTTGCTTTATTTTGGGCTAGTTAGTACTTTCCACATGATTATGAATTGTTAGTTCAGTAAATAGCGAAATAAGAATTTTCAAAATTCTCCCAGTTGGTTTAGCATTATCAGAAATCATCAATTAGTCAGCCAGTTCTTACTTAGCCACGACACATCACTGCAATTTCTATTTTTTTTCTTTGAGCATTCCATCAGCCACCTCCTTCTGATCAGTAATGGGTGTGCTCATCACATTTTGGCTTCTCAGCTTCCATTCGATCAGGTTTAAAGGTCCAAGATTTCCCAAAAACTCAGCTATCAAATGCTCTTCCTCCATTTAATGGTTTCGGCACTTTAATTCAGATAACCTACTGCCCTTCTCAGAAATTCTGATCTCTGGTCAGAAGTCCTCTACAATTCAATCAAGATTAGTTTAGCTACACTCAAATCACTGATCTATACAGCTGCAATTCAGAATAATAATATCAATTCAGCTTGTATCATTTCAGCAACTCCAAATTGATTTGTTCAGCTGCAATTCATCTTCTCCCCAAAATATTTCTGATTTTTACAGCAAAGAACAGCTGCATTTCAGCTTCTAGCAGATTGTTTCTGATTTCTATAGCAAAGATCAGTTTCTTCTCCATTGCAGATTCAACTCACAGATTTTTCTCCAGTTAGCACAGATTTTGCTGCAATTGTTTCAGAATTTTTCTGCATTTTCCTGCTTCAAATTTCAACAGCTACCCGGCTTCAATTTTAGACTCTAGAATAGTTAGGTTCTTCATCCTTGCATCCTCTACTTCCTTCACATCAGTTAGCATCACACATTTACTAACCTGCACAAAAATTTTCTGTTTTGGCACAAAAATTCTGCATTAGATCTGATTTGTTCAGCTTGTGTTCACTTGTGACCATGGCACTTCACTAACATTCTTTTTTGTTTTGATCTGAGAATCCAATCAACCTCCTTCTTTTCTTATCAGCAGTGCCGGTGCTCTATAATTTCTGATTCACAGCCTTGAAAAATCAATCTCAGTTTAAGTTGAGCACAACACTGTCTCATTAGCATTACATCTGATTTTTATTCTTTTATACTGCTTTCTCAGCTTATATACTCAGTTTTATTGCTCTCCATAATCTCTTATAACTGTCGAGTGGTTTTGTTTAATTCTGCTCAGCAACCTTTGCAAATCCCATTCAATTTTAGCTCAGATCAGTCAATCTACACTTCATTTACTAATTTGCACAAAGATTTTTTTCTTCTGTTTTTGGCACAGCTTTCTTCATAGATTCAGATGTGTACAACTTCAATTCAGATTCTTACAAGGTATTGCTGATCTCGATTTCCATAATTCCAACTTTCCAGTTTTTGATCCAACCCATTTCCGATCCAAAATAGCAGAATTTTTTTTTTCTTTGGCACAAACTTCTTTTCTCTATTTTTTTTTTCTTCTGTTTTTGTGTCATCTGCTTTCCTTTCAACTTTCCAGCCGAATTCAACTTGAGGTTCACTTCCTTGGATCTTCAAATGATGATAAAAAATCTTCAATTGTTTTCAATCTTTGACCACTTCTTCTCACGCGATCTTGATACCAAGCTCACTTCGATTGGCACATGAAATTGCAGAAATTTTTTTTCTTTTTGACACAAAATGTCTCCTTGATACAAAACACTCCAAAACATTAGTCACCTCCCCCATACTTAAATCTTTGTCCGTCTTGGGCAAAGTAGCATCAAGAAAATATCCCAAGCAAACAAATCCATAGAAAAAATGAGATTAGGTTGGGAAAGTGAGAAAAATGAAGTGATACAAGGGAAATTTACGAAAATTGATATGAGAAGCAAAGTGATTTATCTATATAAATATGATCCAATCATTGAAATATAGTTTTCAAAGAACCTAAGTAAGTTCTAGAGTTCAATAACATATGTGTGTCACAAATATAAGGCTAATTCTCACTAGGCAAAAATAATTCATCTCAAGTCCTCAATTAAGAATCTAAAGCAAAGTAGTACTCAAGCATCCAAGATTTCATCCATGAGCTCAAACCCTAAGTTTTGACAACCAAATTTAATTTATTTTCAAAAGACTCTAAAATGCTATGGAGATGACCTAGAGGGATACATTTATTCACTAAGAACAAAAGTACTAAAAGAAATAACATGGTATTTACAAAGTCTATGTTTCCTAAGAATTGATTATCAACTACTCACTTCAAAAAGAGAGAAATTTATTCCTAGAAACATGAAAATGATATGTACAATGAAACGTAGATGTAGAGAAAGTGGACTCCCCTTAAGTTGGGTAGATAGCGTCTTTGATGTACAAATCATCCACTTCTAGCTCCTTTAGTTCTTCAAAATACTTTTTGAGCCGGTGGTCATTGACTTTCCACACAAATCCATTAGCTTCATCCCTAATTTCAACAACTCCATAGGGAAAAATATCAGTTATAATAAATGGACCTTCGCACCTTGACCTCAACTTACCTCGTATCAATTTGAGCCTTGATTTATACAATAAGACTTTGTCACCAATTTGGAAGTCTTTTTTCACAATGTGCTTGTTGTAACGCCCCAAAATTCTCATTTTTAGTTCTTAAAGTCCTTAGAATTATTTAAAAATGGTTTAGAAATATTCTAGATATTTTTAGGAATTTTTAGAATATTTTTATGGAATTTTCCGAGTTCGTTTAGTATTTTTAAAAAAGGAAAAACGTTTAAGGGCAGCAAGAGGTTTGAACCCGCGACCACCAGGAGACCAGGCGCGCGCGCGACCAACTGGGCTGGTTCGTTTTGTTGATAAAGAATAAGCGAACCAATAGATAAGTTGTGGTTAGGTCAATCCGCCCCATAAGTATAAATAGATAAGTTAAGAGAGGAAATTGGATTTTTTTGGTTTTCTCTCTTCCTCACCCTAGCCGCACGACCCTTCCCCTCTCCTCTCTTGGGCGAAACAACACCAAGGCCAAGAGGGCTGGCCAAGGCTCTCCTCCGAGAGATATTCCTATATTCGGGATCCCCGCGACGAGAGGAACGCGTAGGCGCGAAGAATTCTCCGAGATCTCAAGTTTCTCCCGAACCTCCGACGCCGTTCTTGGTTGTAAGTCCAAGATATCAAGGTAAGTACTGCTCACCTGCAGTAAGAGGCGATTTTTCCGCGATAATTTCCTTTAAAAGTTTTAAAAGAGATAGTTTCTTTAGTTTATGATTTTTGGCATGTGATATTAGTTCATTATATGTTTGTATAAGTTGATTAAGCACCCTATATGAGATTAGGGCTAAGAAAAGTTATGAGAAAAGAAAAGAGAAGATAAAGAAAAGAAAAGGCCAAGGCCTTAAGAAATCCCCAAAAGTCAAGACTTAGGGATTTTAGCACGCAAGGTGCTCGAGAAAATGCCAAGGCATTTACATATAAGAAAGAAAAGAAAGAAAAGCTATTTTATTTTCTAAGGCCAGTACCCGGCGTCCAAGGGCGTCGTTAAAGAAATCCAGGTGTCCAATTCCAAGGTCTTGGCCCTGGTAGACCAAGGTCTGCTCTATTAGGATTGGTGGCTCGCTACCCCAACCTTTTAGGGAACGCGCATATGAGATGGTACTTACGTCTTCAGTGGATCCAAGTGATTATTATTTTCAAGTATATGCTTTAGCAAAGTTTCTAAAGTTTAAAGAGTTTTCAAAAAGTTAAAGAATAGCTAAAGTTCCAAGTTGAGCCAAGAAAAACAAGTTGAGATTTATTAATGCTTGAGTATGCATGTTTTGAGTTATACATGTTCTTAGTTTTCTTTCAAGCATATAAGTATCTCATATGATTTTCATATTGTTCAAGAAGCATGTTTGCACATTTCGAGATTTTGTGAGCTAGATAGTACTTACTAAGCTTTTTGCTTACTAGTTGCATTTCCTCTTACTGCAGATAAAGGTAAAGGCAAGCAATTTTGAAGGAAGGCGACAAGGCGGTGCTGAGTAAAGTGTGTGTGGTGGCTGATTTTGGAGAGATCTTTGAGACGAGACAATTTAGTTATTTGAATTACAATGTTTTAGTTTATTCAAATTTCAAGTTCTTGCTTTATGGAGTTTAGCGAACATTTAAGCTTTGGATAGTTTTACATGCTCAATTTCTTAGAGTAAAGATTCCATGTCATTTCATTTAGCATACATATCCTTATGATTGCATTGGATGAGTAGAAGTGTGAGTAGTTTGAAATATTGATACTTTGTTAGAGAAATAGATGCATGTGCCAAGATAGTATTAATTTCCCTTTGAATCAAGTTTTTATTGCTTAAGTATGTTTAGAAAAGTTGCTTTCTCATTTGATTATGCCTTAGGGATGTTTCAGAATTTTGTGTGATGAGTATCAATGGTTAGAAGTTAAGTTTGGTACAAACTCTAGCTTAAAGTCTATGTAGATTTTTCATAACTTGCTAAATTCCGCAAAAGTCCTAAATTCAAGTTTATGGATTCGTTTTGATTGGCTAAATTGTTCAGAAAACCGGTATAGAGTATAGAAATGGTGTTGTGTCTTGTTATGGCTTGAATCTATAAGTTTGGTGGCTTTTGGAAACTAAGTTTCGAATCTGAATTTTCAGATTTCAGGCGTACCAGTCGACTGGTACAGTACCAGTCGACTGATATCCGCAAGCTGAGTTGAGCGAGGCAAGTTTCAATAAGTATGTTCTTACGAGTTTTTGAGAAAGAAAGTGTGACATGGTATCATGCATGACTATTTAAGTTAGAATATCATTCTCAGATAGATTAAAAAGAAAAAAAAAAGATTTCCGCATTTTTAGTCGTACATTAGAATCAAGAAGTAGAAGAAGTAGCGGGCCGTCTAAGGCAGAGAAGGCGGGTCGCTACAGGTGGTATCAGAGCAGTTCCCATTCTCCAGCATCACACACACATCAGCATCAACCTTGCCGTCTTCAAGTAAGAAAGCTTTAAGTTTCAGTTTTTCTATTGCTCCTTTACTTAACTTCAGTATAGAGAAATGCTTAAGTACTTACTCATATGTGCATAGAACAAGGAAGCATGTTTAATACCTTAGTACCACGGAATCATGTTTAATCCCTAGAATGGATATTAGAGAAATGCTTAAGTACTTACTTGATTTGCCCCAAAAGTAAGTTTTGGGATTATGGCATGCATGGTGCTTGATAAAAGTTTTGAGTAAGACCAAGGTCTTACTAAGCCCTAGAACGAGTTCTAGGACTAAGAAATGAGATAAGAATCAAGACCAAGGTCTTGTTATATCCTAAAGCAAGTTTGGGAACATTACCATTAAGTGTTAAGTTATACATTTGAGGACGTCCTAAAAAGGCCCAAAACGAGGAGCAAGCTCCTAGAAGGCAAGAAGCGTACCTCATTCAGTAGGAGAAACTGAAGCCAGGGAACTTCCCAGGCACAAACAAACCATGGGATGCTTAAGCATGGTTCAAAACGTTGGGAAGAATAGTAGGGCTACTGGACTGGCATGAGGAGAGAAGATAAAGTGTGCATCTTTCTGCCTTACGGGAGATGCTAGAATATAGTGGAAGAGAGTCAAGGCCAAGAGAAATGTCAGCCAGATGACATGGGCCGACTTCGAGACGGAGTTCTTCGAAGAATACTTTCACATGCAAGTAACCAACAAGCATTATGATGAATTCACGGAGTTCAGACAGGGAGAACTATCCGTGGATGAAGCAGTGAAGATGTTTAAGCGGTTAGCTCATCTGTGCCCAGAGCTAGTTAGCATAGAAAAAGAGATAGTTAGGCTAATGCTCAAGATGTTAAGGCCTGAGATAGCGTTGAAGGGGGCTAGCGGTGTTAAGAGGCTGCAAACCTCCGAAGAACTAATAAGTAGTGCTTTGATCACTGATCACTACTTAAACAGTATAAAGGCCACCAGAAAGGTTGAATGATGAAGTTCTTAACAACCTTACTGTCAGGGGAAGTAATGGCCTCTACTGAGAGGCTAAGGGCAGTATCAATCTAGATTTCCAACCGAGAGCTCTACAGTGACTTGTTTGTCCTTGAGATGAAGGATTACGATGTCATTTTAAGAATGGACTTCTTGAGCAAGTATAATGCTTCTATAGACTGCCGCAAAAAGAAAGTCAAGATCACACCAGAAGCAGAACCTTCATTTGAGTTTATTGGAGACACAAGGAGAAAGATAAATAGGTTCCTACCTACCTTACAAGCTCAGAGAATGTTAGAGAAGGGGTGCTCTGGTTTTCTAGCTCATATAGTGGATGCGAGTCAAGGAGAAGGATTGAAGAGAGAAGAAGTGAGGGTAGCCTGTGACTATCCTGAGGTGTTTCCTGAAGAGTTACCAGGACTTCCTCCCAATCGGGAAATTGAGTTTGAAATTGAGTTGGCCCCAGGAACCCACCCAATTTCGAAGGCACCTTATCGCATGGCACCAGCAGAACTGAAAGAATTACAAGAACAATTGCAAGAGCTGCTTGACGAGGGTTTCATCCGCCCTAGTCATTTACCGTGGGGAGCTCCTGTACTGTTTGTCAAGAAGAAGGATGGGTCTATGCGTCTGTGCATAGACTACAGAGCTCTGAACAAGGTAACCATCAAGAACAAGTACCCCTTCCAAGGATAGATGATTTATTTGATCAGCTGAAGGGAGCTACAGTGTTCTCGAAGATAGATCTGCGTTCTGGGTATCATCAGCTGAAGGTTAAAGAAAGTGAAATCCCCAGGACGGCCTTCAGGACAAGATACGACCACTATGAATTTGTAGTAATGCCTTTTGGAGTAACCAATGCTCCAGCAGTCTTCATGGAGCTGATGAACCACATCTTCAGGGAATATCTCGATAGATTTGTCATTGTATTTATTGATGATATCCTCATATACTCACAGACTCCAGAGGACCATGCTACACACTTGAGGATAGTGCTGCAGATCCTTCAGCAGGAGAAGCTCTATGCAAAATTCTCAAAGTGTGAGTTTTGGCTAGATCAGGTGACCTTCCTAAGTCACATTGTATCCAAAGAAGGCATTCAAGTTGATCCAGCCAAGATAGAAGCAGTCAGCAACTGGTGTAGACCCAAGAATGCCAGTGAGATCAGAAGCTTCTTAGGCCTGGCAGGATATTATAGAAAATTTGTGGAGGACTTTTCTAGAATAGCCTCTCCACTCACAGCCCTGACCAGAAAGAATCAGAAGTTTGAGTGGTCAGATAAATGCGAGCACAGCTTCCTAGAACTGAAGAAAAGATTGACTAGTGCTCCCATCCTGACTGTTCCAGAGAGTGACAAGGCCTTTGACATCTACAGTGATGCATCCAAGATGGGCCTTGGAGCTGTCCTCATGCAAGACGGTAAAGTAATAGCATATGCCTCCAGACAGCTCAAGGACTACGAGAAGAATTATCCTACGCATGACCTTGAGCTAGCAGCTTTGGTTTTCGCACTGAAGCTCTGGAGACACTACCTGTATGGAGTGCAGTGCAGAATCTTCACAGACCATCAAAGTTTGAAGTACTTCTTCACTCAGAAGGACCTGAATATGAGGCAGCGCAGGTGGCTAGAGTTGGTTAAAGATTATGACTGTGAAATCCTCTACCACCCAGGTAAAGCTAATAAAGTGGCAGATGCACTGAGCAGAAATCCTGTGCAGCACTGATGTCCCTATCATCACTGTCTCCACCACTTCAGAAAGAAATAAAAGATTTTGGAATCGAGGTTATGGTTGGCAATTTTCTGCATTGACCCTAGAGTCAACCCTGCTTAAAGATTATACAAGAAAAGCAAGATCAAGACCCAGAGATCCAGAAGATCAAGCAGGGGATCCAAGAGGCAGAAAAATTCAGAGTTTCGAGTATCAGACAGTGGCATCCTCTATTTGGAGACCGCCTTTGCGTCCCCAATGATGAGAACTAAGAAAGAATATTCTAGAAGAGGCCCACAGTACCCCATACTCTATGCATCCTGGTTCTACCAAGATGTATCAAGATTTAAAGAAAGATTCTGGTGGTCTGGACTCAAGCGAGACGTGGCCAGATATATCAGTACCTGCTTGACCTGCCAGAGGGTCAAAGCAGAACACCAGAGACCAGGAGGAGTTCTACAGCCACTTCCCATTCCAAGTGGAAGTGGGAAGAAATATCCATGGACTTTATCACAGGTCTTCCAAGAACCACTCATGGACACGATGCAATATGGGTGATAGTGGACAGATTGACCAAGTCTGCCCGCTTCCTAGCCATCAAGTTATCGCATTCGGTAGAGCAGTTAGCACAGCTGTACGTGAAGGAAAGTAAATCAGGCTTCACGGAGTTCCCGAAGTCGATCGTTTCTGACAGAGATGGGCGGTTCATCTCCCATTTTTGGAGGGTGTGTTCAGGACGCCCTAGGCACCAGACTTCAGTTCAGCACAGCTTTCCATCCCCAGACAGATGGACAAACAGAGAGAGTAAATCAGATTTTAGAAGACATGCTCAGGGCTTGTGCGTTGGACTTTAAAGGCAGTTGGTGCAAATTTCTGTGCTTAGCTGAGTTTGCCTACAACAATAGCTATCAGGCCACTATCAGGATGGCACCTTACGAAGGCATTATATGGCAGGNGTCAAGAAGAAGGATGGGTCTATGCGTCTGTGCATAGACTACAGAGCTCTGAACAAGGTAACCATCAAGAACAGTACCCCCTTCCTAGAATAGATAATTTATTTGATCAACTCAAAGGGGCTACAGTGTTCTCGAAGATAGATCTGCGTTCTGGGTATCATCAGCTGAAGGTTAAAGAAAGTGACATTCCCAGGACGGCCTTCAGGACAAGATACGGCCACTACGAATTTGTAGTAATGCCTTTTGGAGTAACCAATGCTCCAGCAGTCTTCATGGAGCTGATGAACCACATCTTCAGGGAGTATCTCGATAAATTCGTCATTGTATTTATTGACGATATCTTCATATATTCACAGACTCGAGAGGACCATGCTACACACTTGAGGATAGTGCTGCAGATCCTTCAGCAGGAGAAGCTCTATGCAAAATTCTCAACGTGTGAGTTTTGGCTAGATCAGTGACCTTCCTAGGTCACATTGTATCCAAAGAAGGCATTCAAGTTGATCCAGCCAAGATAGAGGCAGTCAGCAACTGGTGTAGACCCAAGAATGCCAGTGAAATCAGAAGCTTCTTAGGCCTGGCAGGATATTATAGAAAATTTGTGGAGGACTTTTCTAGAATAGCCTCTCCACTCACAGCCTTGACCAGAAAGAACAAGAAGTTTGAATGGTCAGATAAATGCGAGCACAGTTTTCTAGAGCTGAAGAAGAGACTGACCAGTGCTCCCATCCTGACTGTTCCAGAGAGTGACAAGGCCTTTGACATCTACAGTGATGCATCCAAGATGGGCCTTGGAGCTGTCCTCATGCAAGACGGTAAAGTAATAGCATATGCCTCCAGACAGCTCAAGGACTACGAGAAGAATTATCCTACGCACGACCTTGAGCTAGCAGCTGTGGTTTTCGCACTGAAGCTCTGGAGACACTACCTGTATGGAGTGCAGTGCAGAATCTTCACAGACCATCAAAGTTTGAAGTACTTCTTCACTCAGAAGGATCTGAATATGAGGCAGCGCAGGTGGCTAGAGTTGGTCAAAGATTATGACTGTGAAATCCTCTACCACCCAGGTAAAGCTAATAAAGTGGCAGATGCACTGAGCAGGAAATCCTGCGCAGCACTGATGTCCCTATCATCACTGTCTCTACCACTTCAGAAAGAAATAAAGGATTTTGGAGTCGAAGTAATAATTGGGCAACTTTCTGCATTGACTCTAGAGTCAACCCTGCTTGTGGATATACAAGAAAGCAAGTCAAGACCCAGAATCCAGAAGATCAAGCAGGGGATCCAAGAGGCAGAAAATTCAGAGTTTCGAGTATCAGATAGTGGCATCCTCTATCTTGGAGACCGCCTTTGCGTCCCCAATGATGAGGAACTAAGAAGAATATTCTAGAAGAGGCCCACAGTACCCCATACTCTATGCATCCTGGTTCTACCAAGATGTATCAAGATTTAAAGAAAGATTCTGGTGGTCTGGACTCAAGCGAGACGTGGCCAGATAATCAGTACCTGCTTGACCTGCCAGAGAGTCAAAGCAGAACACCAGAGACCAGGAGGAGTTCTACAGCCCTTCCCATTCCAGAGTGGAAGTGGGAAGAAATATCCATGGACTTTATCACAGGTCTCCAAGACCACCCATGGACACGATGCAATTTGGGTGATAGTGGACAGATTGACCAAGTCTGCCCACTTCCTAGCCATCAAGTTATCGCATTCGGTAGAGCAGTTAGCACAGCTGTACGTGAAAGAAGTAATCAGGCTTCACGGAGTTCCGAAGTCGATCGTTTCTGACAGAGATGGGCGGTTCACCTCCCATTTTTGGAGGTGTGTTCAGGACGCCCTAGGCACCAGACTTCAGTTCAGCACAGCTTTCCATCCCCAGACAGATGGACAAACAGAGAGAGTAAATCAGATTTTAGAAGACATGCTCAGGGCTTGTGCATTGGACTTTAAAGGCAGTTGGTGCAAATTTCTGTGCTTAGCTGAGTTCGCCTACAACAATAGCTATCAGGCCACCATCAGGATGGCACCTTATGAGGCATTATATGGCAGGAAATGTAGATCACCCATATGTTGGCAAGAAGCTGGTGAGAAGAAAGAGATGGAGTCAGGACTAGACAGCCAGACTGAGCTTATAGATGAGACCACTCAGGCTATCCAGACGATCCGCCAGAGGATTGAGACTGCCCAGAGTAGACAGAAAAGTTATGCTGACACACGCCGTAGGCCACTTGAATTCCAAGTTGGAGATTCAGTATTTCTCAAGGTCGCTCCTATGAAGGGAGTGATGAGATTTGGTAAAAAGGGTAAGCTAAGTCCTCGCTACATAGGACCCTACAAGATCATAAGGAGGGTTGGTAAGGTAGCATATGAGCTGGACCTACCAGAGGATATGTCAGCTATCCACAGTACCTTTCATGTCTCTATGCTAAAGAAGTGTATTCACGACCCTAGCCAAGTGATTCAGCCTCAGTCAGTACAGATCCAAGAAGATCTTAGTTATGAGAGCAGACCGACACAGATAGTGGACAAGGCAGTTAAAAGATTAAGAAACAAAGAAGTGCCACTAGTGAAGGTCATCTGGCAGAATCAAAAGCATGAAGAGGCTACTTGGGAACGTGAGGACAGCATGAGAGAGAGATATCCAGAATTATTCTAAGTTCGAGGACGAACTTTTCATAAGGTATGGGGGATTGTAACGCCCCAAAATTCCCATTTTTAGTTCTTAAAGTCCTTAGAATTATTTAAAAATGGTTTAGAAATATTCTAGATATTTTTAGGGATTTTTAGAATATTTTTATGGAATTTTCCGAGTCCGTTTAGTATTTTAAAAAGGAAGAAAAAAAAGAAAGGGAGAAAAAAATCGTTAAGGGCAGCAGGGGGTTCGAACCCGCGACCAGCACGAGACCAGGCAAGCGCGCGACCAGCCAGGCTAGGGTATCAAGCACAGCAAAGGGTGGAGAGACATATATTTAAGGTGTGGTTACGTCGATCCGCCCCCATAAGTATAAATAGATAAGTTAAGAGAACAAATTAGAATTTTGGGTTTCTCTTCCTCACCCTAGCCGCGTGAAGCAGCCTCTTCCTCTCACGCACGCACGCCCAAGCCCTTCTCCTCTCTTCTAAGGGGCGCCGGCCAAGGAGGGATCAAAGAAAGCGGAGCATTGTATTCGTCTCGACGAGGAGAACGCGTAGGCGCGAAGAATTCTCCGAGATCTCAAGTTTCTCCCGAGTCCTATACGTCAATCTTGGTTGTAAGTCCAAGATATCAATGTAAGTACTGCTCGCCTGCAGTAAGAGGCGGTTTTTCCGCGAGAATTTCCTTTAAAAGTTTTAAAAGAGATAGTTTCTTTAGTTTATGATTTTTGGCATGTGATATTAGTTCATTATATGTTTGTATAAGTTGATTAAGCACCCTATATGAGATTAGGGCTAAGAAAAGTTATGAGAAAAGAAAAGAGAAGATAAAGATAAGAAAAGAAAAGGCCAAGGCCTTAAGAAATCCCCAAAAGTCAAGACTTAGGGATTTTAGCACGCAAGGTGCTCGAGAAAATGCCAAGGCATTTACAGATAAGAAAGAAAAGAAAGAAAAGCTATTTTATTTTCTAAGGCCAGTACCCGGCGTCCAAGGGCGTCGTTAAAGAAATCCAGGTGTCCAATTCCAAGGTCTTGGCCCTGGTAGACCAAGGTCTGCTCTATTAGGATTGGTGGCTCGCTACCCCAACCTTTTAGGGAACGCGCATCAGATGGTACTTACGTCTTCAGTGGATCCAAGTGATTATTATTTTCAAGTATATGCTTTAGCAAAGTTTCTAAAGTTTAAAGAGTTTTCAAAAAGTTAAAGAATAGCTAAAGTTTCAAGTTGAGCCAAGAAAAGTAAATTGAGATTTATTAATGCTTGAGTATGCATGTTTTGAGTTATACATGTTCTTAGTTTTCTTTTAAGCATATAAGTATCTCATATGATTTTCATATTGTTCAAGAAGCATGTTTGCACATTTCGAGATTTTGTGAGCTAGATAGTACTTACTAAGCTTTTTGCTTACTAGTTGCATTTCCTCTTACTGCAGATAAAGGTAAAGGCAAGCAATTCTGAAGGAAGGCGACGAGGCGGTGCTGAGTAAAGTGTGTGTGGTGGCTGATTTTGGAGAGATCTTCGAGACGAGACAATTTAGTTATTTGAATTACAATGTTATAGTTTATTCAAATTTCAAGTTCTTGCTTTATGGAGTTTAGCGAACATTTAAGCCTTGAATAGTTTTACATGCTCAATTTCTTAGAGTGAAGATTCCGTGTCATTTCCCTTAGCATATATACCCTTATGATGGCATTGGATGAGTAGAAGTGTGAGTAGGTTGGAATATTGATACTTTGTTAGAAATATAGATGCATGTGCCAAGATAGTATTAATTTCTCTTTGAATCAAGTTTTATTGCTTAAATATGTTTAGAAGAGTTGCATTCACATTTCATAAAGCTTTAGCAAGGTTATAGAACATGTATTTGGTGTTATGAATGCATAGGAGTCAAGATTGGTACAAACTCTATTGTTAAAGTTCATATAAACTTGAATAGCTTATTTTCTTCCGCAAAAGTCCTAATTTCAAGTTAATGGATTCATTTTGATTGGCTAAATTGATTGGAAAACTGGCCTAGAGTATAGAAATGGTGTCATGATCCTATTTGGCTCGAAAGTATAGGTTTGGTGGAGTTATGAAGCAAGTGCCGAAATCTGAAAATTCTGTTTTCAGGCTTATCAGTCGACTTTTACAGTATCAGTCGACTGATACCCGAAAGTTGAGTTGGCGAGGCAGGTTTCAATAAGTTTCATCTTAGGAGTTTTTGAGAAGGAAAGTGTGACATGGTATTATGCATGACTACTTAAGTTAGAATATCATTCTTAGATAGATTAAAAAGAAAAAAAAAGATTTCCGTATTTTTTCTTTAGTCGTGCATTAGAGTCGAGAAGTAGACAGAAGTAACGATCCGTCTAAGGCAGGAGAAGGCGGGTCGCTACAAACCACATATTATTTTCATGAAAATCTCTTTTAAGAAAACTCTATAGGAAACCATTTTCCTAATTAATTTTGGAGACAACAATATGTAAGAGCATCACCTCTTAAATCAAATAAGGAAATTATCGTTTGAGAATCACCTCAAAATTTCCAAAATTTGATTACATATTTTATTTATGGATTTATTAATTTCAACAAATTATTTTCTTTCGGTGGCTCCCCGAGGCTCAGATACCCAAAAAAAGGAATTTGTTGTAAATCTAATTTGGTCCGCTCCCCGAGGCGTAACCAAATTAAATATGACAATTTTATTCAAAATAGGAAATTAAATTACAACAACTAACTTTAAATTGGACGGCTCCCCGAGGCTCAATCCAAAATAAAGAATTTTGTTAATAATTTAAAACCAATTCGAATTTAATTGTTAATTAATAATCCATAAATTTGTCTAGACTTTCTAGAAAGAAAGTGCCCAAAATTGCGAGATTTCATAATAGGTTTTCAGAATAATTGTAAGTTTCTAGTACAAAGAAAACTTACATATTTTCAAAATTAAAAAATCTCCAAAATAGGAAATTTTCAAAATTGGAAAGTTTCCAAAAATGGGAAGTTTTCACAATTATCATAAAATTTCAGAAACTAGGATATTTCAAACGTTTGCGAAATTTCATGAGGATTTCTAAACTTTGAAATTCCTAAATCTAAAATTTATTATAATTGGAAAGTTTCCATAATTGAAAATTTTTCCAAAATTTAGATCATGACAAAGTTTTCCGCAAAACAATTATATGATTATGTCGAACACTAACCGGCTCTGATACCACTGTTGGGTCCGGGTGCATGTTGACATGGATATGGGTTCGTAATTTTAAAATTTAATTACGTACAGCGGAAGGTTTAGCATAAATAATTTCTCAAATTATTTTAACCACGTATCTAGCATGCAACCTTATGTTGTGTGGACATAATCATATATTTAAAATTTTACAGAAATGTAAACTAATTTACTTGTTACCTCGCGTAACTCGAAGAAAGGGACGAGATCCAACCGTAAGCGTCCCTTGGAAGCTCCGCCTCTATTCGCGTCCACGCCGAGTTCTCTTCGGGATGACTTCGCAAAGCCACGAGTTTCGTGGTGACAAGAACTACTAGATTCTCCAAAGGCACGACAAGAATATCAAGAGAGAGAGATGGAAAACTAACCACCAAACGAATAACGGAATAAACATTCCGGGAGGAAGGAAGGAGTCGCGCCTCGCTTCTTCTTCTTCTTTGGCACCTTCTTGGTGGAAGTGGCTCACGGCAAAGGAGGTGAGGGCAGCCGGCCCTAGAAGAGGGAAAGGGAGAGGAGAAGAAGAGAGGCTAGGCAAGAATCCTTGATCTCTTGAATTGATTTCCAAGCCTTGCCTTTGCACCTTTATATAGTAGCCTCTATATCGCCAAGTCTCCTTTTAACGGAATAAATTTTTCATAGGAAATTTATCTTATAAATTTTTCTATGAATTATTCCGTTATGCCAAGTTTTTATTATAACTTAATTTATAATAAAAACAACCATGTCTCCCCTTTTATTATGGAATAAAATTTTACAAGAAATTTGTTATATAAATTTTTCTTATCATGGAAAAATCAATTCATAATTGATTTTATAAAATAAAATAATCCAATCCATGGTTCATTTTAATTTCCATAAAAAGAATAAATTTCTATAAATTTCTTTATATAAATTTATTTATCCATAATTTTATAAAACAAATCACGCTCTATTTATTTTATAATTTTAACCAAACATTTTGGTTTCCCTTTTTATTGTGGCCGGCCAAACTAAAGAGGGTGGGAACCCTCTTTGGCCAGCCAAATCCAAGCCATTAACTTACGAATTAAACTCATTTAATTCGTCTAATAAACCTTCAAAAGACTTAGCCATTTTAAGCTTCCGATGTGTCTCTGATAAATTCAGATTCGACTTATCTCTCTTGATCAAAAAATCCAATTTTCAACTCGTAGTGCGTGTGACTAAATAGGCTTTCGATTTATGTTGGCCGTCTATAATCAACCAATTATAGAACGATCATGACTGGCACCTATAGTACATCATGACCCCCAATTAATCGAAAGATCAACGGCTGACCTCAGAAATAATTCTGAAACCTTTCACCAGCTATAATGAGTCGTGCCTCATTCCCTTCACCATCTTATTCCCACTTGGTTCAGGACACGGTCTATGTGTGTCAGTCCCCACTAGGCTGACTACGTCACACCTAGCCCAAGTAATGTCTTTCTCGTCCAACGGATTCTAGTTACTCTCATATTTTTGAGAGATTCATACTCGGAACATGTGATGCTCTGGCCAGAGGCTTCGAGTAACAATCCGACGATAGGCCTTGGGTATACATCTCCTCGCAAGGAGTGGTGAATCCTTTTTAGGCTGTTCAAACATCTTCGGGCACTTCGGCTTATACCCAATCATCCTGGGTCCACACCTCCTTGGAGATGCTTGCTTAAGATGTCAAAATATAAGTCTTTATGACCAAGATGACTTGAACACCGCAAGTCAAAGGAACATCACACTTAAGCTGCAGTAAGAACTTCATTGACATATCTATATGTAGATTACCATATGAAGTTTTACAGCTAGTCACTCCAATGAACTAGTTCCCTCAACTAGCATTCATGTTTATCTCCGGACATCCCAATGTCACCAGCCAGTGAGAATCAGCTGATTAGAGAATAACTCATGCTAGTCTCAACAGAATTGATAGTGTCCGTTTCTATCAATTCATCGACTAGGGACAATTTCAATACTTCACAATTGCACATGTAGAGATAATCACTAGTTGTGAATTCATCACAAATTCTCTCATGCTGTGAATTATATTGCGGACATTCAGTAAATGAGTTTATGATCTCAATCAAATACACAGACATGTATACTCAAATAGTGAATATTCATTTATTAATGTAAATGATTACAATCATAAGGCGATTGGCTTAGGACACTTCTCTCACATTACTAACACCCTTAAGTTGGGTAGATAGCCTCATTCATGTCCAAACCATCCATCTCTAGCTCCTTTAGTTCTTCAAAGTACCTTTTTAGCCGGTGGCCATTGACTTTCCAAATAAAACCATTAGATACATCTTGAATTTCCACAACACCATAGGGAAAAATGTTAGTTACAATAAATGGACCTTCCCACCTTGACCTTAACTTACCTTTTATCAATTTGAGTCTTGATTTGTACAATAATACCTTGTCACCAATATGGAAGTCCTTCTTCAAGATATGCTTGTCATGGAAGTTTTTGGTCTTTTCCTTGTAGATCCTTGAGTTTTCGAATGCTTCTAGCCTAATCTCCTCAAGCTCTTGAAGTTGCAATTTTCTCTCTTCTCCCCCTTTGGTAGCATCGAAATTACATGTCTTTACTGCCCAATATGCTTTGTGCTCTATTTCCACGGGAAGATGACAAGCCTTGCCATAGACCAAACGGTAAGGTGACATGCCAATCGTGGTCTTGTACGCAGTTTTGTACGCCCAAAGTGCATCATCTAATCTCTTGCTCCAATCTTTTCTAGTAGGTCCAATAGTCTTTTCCAAAATGGATTTGACCTCTCTGTTTGAAACCTCTGCCTGTCCATTTGTTTGGGGGTGATAGGATGTAGAAACTTTATGTACACCCTCATATTTATTTAGCAAGGCTTTCATGAGTTTATTACAAAAATGGGATCCTTGGTCACTTATTATTGCCCTTGAAATACCAAACCTGCAGAAAATGTGTGACCTAACAAAACTCACAACAACGAAAGAATCGTCAGTCTTGGAGGGAATGACCTCCACCCATTTTGAAACATAATCCACAACAAGTAAAATGTACAAATAACCATAAGATGCAGGAAAAGGTCCCATAAAATATATTCCCCAAACATCAAAAATCTCATAGAAAAGCATAGTATTTTGGGGCATCTCATTTCTTGCTCCTATGTTACCAGTTCGCTGGCATTTATCACAATTTTTATAAAAAACATATGAATCATGAAATAGGGTGGGCCAATATAATCCACACTCTAACACCTTCCTAGCAGTTCTCTGGGGTCCAAAATGCCCCCCACAAGCTGATGAATGACAAAATGTAAGTACAGAAGTAAACTCATGATCTGGTACACATCTCCTAATTATTTGATCATTACAAAATTTCCATAGATAAGGATCATCCCACACATAAAATTTTGCATTGCTTTTAAATTTATCTTTTTGAGCCTTAGAGAAGTGTGTAGGAAAAATATGTGCAACTAAGAAATTAACTAGGTCTGCATACCAAGGTGTCTCACCATGTACTTCAAGAAGGTGCTCATCTCTAAAATCATCATCAATAGTGGCAAGTGATCCATCTCCTTCAATTCTTCTTAAGTGATCTGCAACTAGATTTTCCTTGCCACTTCTGTCTCTGATCTCCAAGTCAAATTCTTGAAGCAGGAGCATCCATCTAATCAGTCTAGGTTTTGCATCAAGTTTCTTCAACAAGTATTTCAGAGCTACATGATCAGAAAAGATAATAACATGTGAGCACAATAAGTAAGATCTAAAACAATCCAAAGCAAAAACAATGGCAAGAAGCTCCTTCTCAGTGGTAGTGTAGTTTGCTTGGGCGGCATCCAGGGTTTTTGAAGCATAGCATATGACATGAGGTGCTCCATCCACCCTCTGTACTAATACAGCTCCCACTGCAAAATTAGATGCATCACACATTAATTCAAATGGCAAATTCCAATCAGGTGATTTAATAATAGGAGCTGAGGTAAGAGCCTCCCTGAGTCTGTGAAAAGCTTCCTTGCAATTATCATCAAAGCAAAATGCAACATCTTTTTGCAAAAGTTTTGTCAAGGGCCGAGCAATCAAGCTGAAATCTCTAATAAATCTGCGGTAGAAACCTGCATGTCCAAGGAAAGCAAGAACATCCCGTACGCATACGGGGTAAGATAAAGAAGAAATAACACTGATTTTTGCAGGATCTACCTCTATACCTTTCCGAGAGACTATATGTCCAAGTACAATGCCATGCTCTACCATGAAGTGGTATTTTTCAAAATTTAGAACAAGGTTAGTTTTAATGCAACGATGTAAAACCCTAGACAAGTTTTCTAAACATGAATCAAATGATGTGTCAAATATTGAAAAGTCATCCATGAATACCTCCATACACTGCTCTATCAACTCACCAAATATGCTTACCATGCATCTCTGAAATGTACCGGGTGCGTTGCAGAGTCCAAAAGGTATCCGTCTGTAGGCAAAAGTGCCAAAGGGGCAAGTGAAGATAGTCTTCTCCTGGTCCTCTGGATTTATACAAATCTGAAAGTAGCCTGAATAACCATCTAAAAAATAATAATGTGACTTCCCTGCCAATCTTTCAAGCATCTGATTAATAAAGGGTAAAGGGAAGTGATCTTTCCTGGTAACCTTGTTGAGCTTTCTGTAATCAATGCAGACTCTCCATGAATACTTAACTCTGGTGGGTACTAATTCATTGCTTTCATCTGCCACCACTGTCACCCCGGATTTCTTGGGCACCACTTGTATGGGGCTAACCCACTGACTGTCAGAAATAGGTAAATAATACCTGCCAGAAGAAGTCGAGTCACCTCTTTCTTTACAACATCCAAAATGAGTGGGTTGAGTCTTCTTTGTGGCTGCCTCACGGGTTTTACATTTTCTTCCAAGAATATCCTGTGCATACATATAGTTGGGCTAATACCTGATAAATCTGATAAAGTCCACCTAATTGCCTTCTTGTAATGCCTCAGGACTTGCAATAATTTCTCCTCCTTCTCTGATCCTAAATGTTGTGCGATAATAACTGGAAAATTCTGCTCCTCTCCTAAGTACACATACTTCAGATGGTCTGGGAGTGGCTTAAGCTCAATCTGTCCCTGCTCAGTAGCTATGAGTGATCCCTGGGGCTCTGTGCAATCCCCTACACTACCATACCTGTGCTCTGAGTCCTCTGAATCCTCAATAGAAATGGGTGATCCCAGGGGCTCTGTGCAATCCCCTACACATAGAATATCCTCACCAATTGAATGTGAATCTGAAATAAACTCTGAATTATCCTCAGCCTCCTCTACAGAAATAACTCCTCCAGAAAAATCATGTGTAACTCTCTCAGCCTCTAAATCTGTATCCATCAATCCATCCAAAATGTCAATGCTCATAATAGAATAATCCTCTCTAGGGTGCTTCATAGCATCAAAAATGCTAAACTGAACTACCGTATCTCCAATCTCCATCGAAAGCATACCCGTATAAACATTTATCTTCGTTCTAGCAGTCTTCAGAAAGGGTCTTCCTAAAATAAGTGGAGAACAGTGTGCAAGATAATCTTCCTCCATATCCAAAATATAAAAATCTGCAGGAAATATCAGTTCCTTTACTTTCACCAAAACATCTTCAATCATACCAGCTGGGTGAGTCTGACTCCGGTCTGCCAACTATATCACTACACCAGTAGGCTGTAAAGGGCCTATGCCAAGCATCTGGAAGACTGACCTGGGCATCACATTTATGGAAGCTCCTAAATCCAGCATGGCATCATGGAATGTGGTGCTCCCTATCTCACAAGATACTGTAAATACTCTAGGGTCTTCACACTTCTAAGGAATAGAGTGGATCAGTGCTGAAACATTTTTCCCCAAGCTGACTAGCTCATTTTCCTTAAGCTTCTTTTTGTGAACACATAAATCTTTCAAGAACTTAGCATACTTAGGAATCTGTTTAATCATAGTCAACAAGGGCACATTGATCTCTACCTTACTGAACATCTTCACTAGCTCATTATACTCCTTAGCTTTCTCCTCCTCCACTTGCTTCTTAGCTTGAGTTTTGCAATGAGGGAAAGGTAAGGGAACAAGAATTTCATCTTCTTGAGCTGAAACTTGAAGAGCTGGATTTGGGGCTGACTTTTCCACTGAAGTACCTACTGTGAGGTTGGTCTCGCCACTGATTTCTCCATCATTCGCCACCAAATTCACAGGATCACTTGGTGAGAGGGTTGAGCTCGGTCTAGGGATGGAAGTAACTGAATTTGAAGAGTTTCCATGGCTGTTTGGAGATGGAATTGAGGGTGTTGTCCCATGTTCAGAAAATTCTGCTCTTGGACCCTTTTTAGTTGAAGTAACCTTCCCACTCCTCAAAGTAATAGCGCTAACATTTCCCTTTGGGTTGGGGATAGATTGAGAAGTTGGCTTGATCCTTGAGCTTGTCCTTGATTCATCCCACTAGCCAATTGTCCAATTTGCCTTTCGAGGTTTTGTATTGCGGGATCATTTTTCGTTGTTGTAGAAGTTGTTGGAACATCTCCTCTATTCTTTGTTGTTGTGCATTTCCTCCACTAGACCCTTCATAGCCCCCTTGATTAGCATATGGTTTTGATTGAACTTGAAAAATAGGAGTAGGTTGTTGAAATTGTTGCCCTTGCTGAGATCCTTGAAAATATGGTTGTTGGGGCTGATAAGATGGCTGGAATTGTTGTTGATAGGGCTGATAATTTAGCTGGAATCTTGGGGAAATTTGTTGAGAATTATAACCTTGAAAACTATGATTTTGAAATGGAACTTGTTGTGGTGAGGGCTGAAATTGATTGGGCTGAAATCCTTGATTTTGGGGCTGAAAACTTTGATTCTAAGGCTGGAAATTTTGCTGCGGTTGTTGAACTTGCTGCTGTGAAAGTTGATATTGTTGTGGATAATTCAGATTCCCTTGGAAACCTTGTTGAATCCCTTGAAATGGCTGCTGAAATGTTTGCTGGAAGTGTTGATTTGGGGGCTGAATTTGCTGATTTAGCTGCTATGATTGCGGTTGTTGTGGCAGAACTTGCTGGAATGTTTGTTGGGGTTGCTGAAATTGTTGTTGTTGTGGGCCTTGTTGGTAAAAAGAATTTCCATACCTCAGATTTGGATGATCCCTCCAACCAGGATTATAAGTAGAGGAGTAAGGGTTGTTTCTGGCTTAAAATTGTCCCCTAACCAATGCTGCTAATGACTCATCTTGTTGGAGGTTGGGACATGAATCTGAATTGTGTTCTTGGCTAGCGCAAATGCCACATACAGTCATCACTTGGCTTGATTGTGGAGGTACTGAAGGAGTTGAATTTTGACTTGCAATATTGAGACCCATTTGCTTAACCGCTGATGTGAGCTCTACCAATGCATTCTTAATCTCCTTCTGATCATTAGAAACCACCTGAACTTCATTAACCCCTCTAGTAGATAATGCTCTGCTTCCAAACTGCTGAGAATTTTCTGCCATGTTCGAAATAAGCTCCCTAGCTTGATTTGGTGTTTTGTTGACTAAGGTCCCTACAGCTGCAGCATTAATCATAATCCTATCCATCTGTAATAATCCCTCATAAAAGTACTGGATAAGGAGCTGCTCACTAATCTGATGCTGGGGGCAACTGGAGCAAAGCTTGTTGAATCTCTCCCAGTAGTCATAGAGTGTCTCCCCCACCACTTGCTAAACGCCACAAATACTTTTTCTGATGATTGCAGTTCTGGAGGCTGGGAAATATTTTTCTAAAAATGCCTTCTTCATGGAAATCTATCTAGACACGTGCCCAGTAGGAAAGTAGTGAAACCAGTCCTTAGCTGCTCCAGTCAAAGAAAAGGGAAAAGCTTTCAGCTTGATATCTTCTTCTGAAATACCCTGAGGCTTTATAGTGGAACATACAACATGAAACTCATGCAAGTGTCTATTTGGATCTTCTCCAGATAATCCTTGAAACTTTGGCAACAAATGGATGAGTCCAGATCTGAGCTCAAAATCACCAGACAGCTCTGGATAAGCAATGCTGGAGTACTGGAAGGTGTCATCTGGTGCTGCCAGTTCATTCATGGTCTTCTGGTGGTCTGCCATCTGATCAACTGAATAGGCGGAAATAGACTGAGTAGGAAGAATATCAAAAGCCTCTGAAACACTGAGCAGGCTCCTCCTAGCTCTGAAAGTCTTCTCAATCTCAGGGTCAAAATCCTCAAGATCACCACCTATAGATCTGGTCATAAAATCAAAAACAAATCGCAGTACAAGCATATAGAAAGATGAAACAAATAAAATCAGATCACAAGATATAGCAGTAAGTGTAAAAATGGATCAAGAAAAATATGAAATGAGCGCACAAGCAAAAAATCAAACAACTCAACTAGTATGTTCCCCGGCAACGGCGCCAAAAATTTGATGGACCCAAAAGAGCTGTCACGAATGTGGGTCTCAAATTTAGAATATTTGTAAAGCTGGAAACCCTTTTGCTATCAAAGAATAAAATATAGTAAAGGGGTCACAGGTCGTATTTTTCCAAGGGCTAGTTGAGATGGTTTGACTCGAGCTTGAATTTATGTGTCGTTAATATTTTTTTGGGTTTCAAATTAAATCTGGTGTTTGGTTTCAAATAGACAAGAAAATGCAATGAAAAGGAAGGAAAAATTAACTAAGTGAACTAAACAAGGGAATAGAAATTAAGGACTTACCCTATAGGAAATCTAACTAAACAATGCAACTTATCTGAAATTGGAAAACTATCTCTGAATTAAATTGCAGCGAAATACTAAGCAAGTGAATCTAAACAATGCTAAAATTTGCAATTGAAATTAATGCCAAACATTTAAAACCTACTTGCAAACTTGAAACTTAATACTAATGCCGAAATGAAAGTTGGCATTCAGACACAAGCCATACATGAAACAAACTGACTTCCAACTCACTAACACACTGAAAATTGCACTTAATTTGGTATCTATCACTGCCAAAACTTTTCTTGATACAAAGTGGAGAAAATGAAACAACTTGATACAAAGAAGAAGAAACTTATGTGCCAAAAATTTATGCTAAATGCAGAAATATAACCTGACAGATTCAGAAACGCAACCAATCAAATTCAGCATGGAAATGCAAGCTAACAGTGAACTGATATGCAGGTCTGAAAGAAGAAATGCAGTAACAAAATCCAAATCAATTCAGAAATGTCTATGGCAGAAGAAGATTTCAGAAATGCAGTACACTTCATTTGCAGAACAAACACTCAAGGCAATCTAAGTTTGAGTGTATAATCTAGTGTCAAACAAGATGTATAAGATCTAAATTTACTGACGCAAACATAAGAAAGCTACAACTAAAATCTTGCAGAACTAGGACTGAAGTTGACCCGCAGGGATGGATGCTATGCAATGGCTGAACAGAGTTTCAGAAATCTAAATTGATTGCTATGCAAATGAGACAATCTTCAAAGTGAATTCAAAAAAGGACAACTAAGCTCACTTGATACAAGAATTAGGACATCAAATTTAAAACTGATACAAAGGAGAAAATTTGATACGCAACATGCAAAACTGAAACACTGAAACTTAAAAGACTGGTACGCAGCTACAAGTTGAAACATAAGAAACTAATTCATGAATCAAACTGAAATTGAGTCAATTGTTCAGTAAACAAGCTCACTAGCTAACTACTTGCAGAATTTAACCCTAACCGAGGAAGAAACAATTCAGACAATGAAACTGAATCAGCTGATACAAATGCAGAAATGAAACAAATTGCAGAAATGGAAGTTACAGCTAACGAATTGAAATTCCGTAAGAAACTAAGTCTCGATCATTTCCTGGGCTCACGATCTCGTTGTCGTCACACAAGAGCAAGCCAAGAACCCCTTCAGCTCTGCAAATCAATGGGAAACAGCTTCAATTTTGACTCTGCTCACATATTGCACTCGGCTGGAGAAAACCAATCCGATCTCCTTGATCCCGCGATGTACAAATGCGATGAAGCTTTGGTGATGATCATAGTGTATCAGAAGACCCTTCAGATAGCTTCGATTGAAGAGATTGGCACACGATCGCGATCAAAATAATCAGATCACAGAAACTGACGAAACCCACAATCAGCCCCTGTTCCGAGGCAAATCCGAGCTTGAATTTCAATGGAAACCTTCTCCCAATGATCCAAATCGTGTTCCACGGTTGTGATCGAGATGGCCACACCTTCAGATGGAAGAAATCGCAAAAGAAACGAAGAACGCAAGAACTTGAAGAACTCAGCTAGCGAAGACACGACAGAGAGATCGGGAGCAGAGTGCGGTTAATATAGTTTCACAGTGAACGGCTGAGATCATTTCAATTCCATCCAATGGTTGATCTTTGTCTGATTTGGATCAAACATCCCAGATCTTGATCAAGGATCAGGAACTATCTCTCAGTGGCTCGGATCTTCCAAATTTACAACGGATGGTTCAGATCACCTTGATCCTTAAATGGACGGTCTAGATCCTCCTGAGCTTGATCTGACGGCCAGATGATCTCTGATTTGGATGAAACTTTCAGATCTTGATCCAAGTTCTTGATTAACCATAATCCCAGCTCGGATTGATCAGGAGTTCTCAGATGGCCTAGATCTAGCCGTTTTTCCATCGGACGGTCCATATTAGCCAACGCTTGATCACTTGATCCAGTCCACTTTTGACTCATCTTTGACCCAACATGATCTAGATCCACGATCCTTCTAAGCCTACAAAAGTAGATCAACAATTTAGTGACAAAACAGTTCGAATATATCCAAATTTGCAATTAGGTCCAAAATGAATGTAAATCCTAGAACCTAGAGTAAATCCATAATTACGCAAGTAAAATATGGGTCAAACACAGATTTTAGCATCTAAATTGATAAATAAAATGATACTTATCACCCAACCCGCGACCAGGACTTAGTGCCCAATTCATAGTACCAAGACTTCGTGCCTAGTGTACATAGGACTTTCCTGCACACATAATAAGCTTGTTAGATCACAACCAAATCTTAACTTCTGAATCCTTTGCCATTATCAAAACATAGGTTCGACTTTGGTACTTCCGGCACCAACATAGATTTCACCGCTAAACATGTTACAACGACACAAGAGAAAAGTATACCTGAATTATTACTCTGACGGTGGGGACAGTCCGCCTTCCAATGTCCAGACTGCTTGCACATAAAGCACTTGCCTTTCGGCTTCTTTATGCAACTCTGAGGTCCCTGTAATCCTGCTACTTTCTTTGCCCTAGCATGTTTCTTCTTCTTCTTTCCTTTCGGTTTAGAAGTTGAAACCCCTTGAGCAAGGAAAGTCTGTAAAAGAGAAAACGCCTCTGTCGCCTCGAGTTCTGTCAGCAGTTCTGCCCACGAATATGAACATTTGTTCATATTGTAGCTTAGGCGAAACTTCTCAAAACTCTTTGGTAGAGATTGGAGGATGAGATCGACCTGGGTTTCCCAATAGATTTGTGCTCCAAGGATTTTCATCTCTTTTAGCCAAGCCATCATTTTGAGAACGCGTTCCCTTACAGGCATACCCTCACCCAAGGTGGTCATTGTCAAGTTCTTCATGACCTCCTGCCTAGCGGCTCGGTTATGATGCTCGAAGAGTTCATCGAGTTTGGATGTTTTTCACTGGTAATGGAAGAAGTCTGATTTTGATAACACTTAGTCGTCTTGTCTGCTTCTAGCCATTTCCTAAAATATTCAAACTCCTCTTCATTATAAATCTCACTAGGTTTTTCGGCACAGAACTCGACAAGATCACATTTGGATTCCTCGGCAGTAGAGACAAAGTCCAGATTTAATTCCCAATCTATATTATTATTAGGGGCATTTATTTGGTTTTCTCTTTCAATTAAAACAAGTGGGTCTAGATCCATTTTAAAACACCTAAGAATCACAACAATCACACACTTTAGATTTCAAAAATAAATTGACTCCTCAAAACAATAAATTTTCAAAATCAACCAACACCTCAAAACACCGAGAATTTCGCATGCCACGATGGTGTGTACGTATACGAATTCTACATTTGTGAGAGGAGGTTTTACCTATTAATTTTACTATCTTGTCATCCTAACTTTATGACAAGTAAAATTTATAGTTGGTCCTCTTCGACCCTACAAATAATAGCAGTGACTCCGATGGGGAGGATACTATTATTTGTATTTAAGTGTTTACCATTACACGACACTAAGAAAATTATTTTTGATTATGCGTCTTTCGATGGGGAAGTGCACACACTCTTTAATAATTTTCTATAATCTTTTCTGACCTAGTGATCCGCAAAACAAGTCTATCCGATGGGGAGGAAGACACTCAGAGCCGACACGCAGACTTGTTCTCATCACTTGTCAGATTGTAATGGAGGCCATGGGACCCTTAGGGTCCCTCCCCCACTTAGTTATTTATGTTGAGGATTTTCACATTCACACAAACACAACAAGCACATTAACCAATATAATAAACAAGGAAAAATCATAGATTTTACCAACTATTATGGCCTTGGTCTCCAATGCGCCTCCAGTCGTGTCGCCACCTCGTCCACTCCTCCCTATCCATGCGCAAGCCTTCATGAAGGGATCTCTGAGCCGAGATGAGTAGCTATTTATTTACATCCATTGATCCTATACTCCACTAAGGAGTGTACATGTAATCTAGATCAAAAGTAAATAAAAGCTTGACTAAACATGTGTCATATTTAATTACAAAAATAAAATACCTAGTTTAGCCTCATCAACCTCGATGATTCAATTAATTACAAAACACACAATCAATCACATACAATTTCCATCAATGCCGTAATAGTTGGAATCTAGTGTGTGCAACAAGGAGTTAGCCTACACACATCCAAATATTATCCAGTAAAAATAAAGCATGATAATGTGCAGAAAAATAACCAAATCCTAAACACACAAAACCAGGATCCTCGCTCTGATACCAATTGACGGGAAAATTCCCTTGTATGGCTTGGCGGGTTTCCTTAGCAACCACGGGGTCGAACATAAGTGACCGCTCTATGTCTACGGATTAAAAATTTAATCTGAATAGAGACCCGTCTCTTAAACGACTGTCTCGTCATCGTGCCAATTAATTCAAGTAAACACTTAGCCAAAACCAAAGTTAAGGCCTTGTAACTTTCCGAATCAATCGACCGCAAAAAAGACGACGAATGGATCACCGATTTTTGTGTTTATTATCGGGGTCCATGATATAAATTAATTATCAATATTAATTAACAAATAATTAAACTATGATAATTAAGTAACGCATGCAATGACAAAAATAATCAAAACAAGGAATAACAAAAATAAAGACGGAGCTAGGGAGAGGTATACCTCGCCTTTTACCTCGCAGTCTTCTACTGTATGACCCTCCCCTCTTGGACGTCGTGTGGGCGATGAGCTACCAAGACGTGGAGTCACCGAATGCCTCGAATTAATTACCTTTCTTCAAGCTTCTTCCAAACACCAACACAAAACCTAGAAGCTAGGGTTTCCTTGCGCCGGCCCTCCTCTCTTCACCTCCACCTTACGCCGTCGGCAGCCACCACCGCCCAAGGAGCTCTGGCCACAAGGGAGCTGAGGTGTGGGATGATAGGAAGATGAAGAAGAGGAAGAGATAGGGCGAACTAATCTCCTCTTCCTCCCACAATAGCCTGCAACCTTCTTCTCCTCCTATTCAAGGTCGTCGGCGCCAATAAGGACAAACCCTTGCTTTCTGGTAGCCGATCTCCTCCTCTCCAAGATGAGACCAGTTCCTCGCCTCAAGGAGACTTTAGCCACCGGAGAAGAAGTGATGGAATAGGAAGAAGGTGGAGCAAACCCAGTCCAAACCACTCCTCCATCTTTTTCTTGTTGCGGCGACAAAATCCACCGGCAGCCGCCTTTTCTCCTTTGCTCCGCCAATTCCAGCTATCCCAAGGATTGCATCGGCCAAAGGGGAGAAGAGAGGATGAAGAAACCTGGGAAGATGATGTCAAAAGCTTCCCCTTCTTCTCCTTTGTTGCCGCCGGCTTCATTGGGGTTGCCACAACCCTAAGAGAGACAGAGAGGGAGAGAGGTTTAGGGTTTTGGCTAATGTGACTAATTGGATTAATTCCTTGATTATTATTCCTCGTATCATGACTCCTATGGGGTGTTTATAGGGCTATGGTAGGGACCATAAAGAGGAGTTGGGTCTTGGCTAGCTAATGGATCCAAAAACCGATCCATTAATGAGGATCTATTCCACTAAAGGATCCCCATTGAACTTCCTCACCAACCCCCTATTTTCATATGGGTTCCACATATTATGAGTCGTCCATCTCCCCATGTTTAAGATATCAAATGCCTGATAATTAATTTAAATACTAACAATTTTAATTAATTATCCTCTTGATCCTTGACTAGTACCACTCAGCCTTTTCATCATGTCGGACCATAGTCCACTTGCAAGATTTGACATGATGATCCTTATGAGCTCATCAAGGGGACATCATCATCCTGACTCACCAGGACACATATTCTGTCAATAATCAATGGCACCCCATGTAGATAATATTATTACCCAACTTACCAAGCCTATCGATCTGACAGAATAGATCTCGCCCATTGGTAAATCAAAGTAATAACAATTAAATAAATGCACCCATTATTATTTGGCGATTTAGAGATCGTACTCTATAATATAAATCGAGGTCTAATCCAATTTATGAAGTCAGTACAAAACTGAATGACCTCTCTTTTGGTCCTACTCAATGCACACAAAGTACACTAGTGTAATTCTATAGTTAAGACAAACCACACCTAATTACACTACAACTATCCTGATGGTTTGTCCAACTCCATCTCCGTTGTGAGCCTCTTTCTTATACTTCTGCAAGGAACTTGATAACATGATCTTCTGTACGTCACCACGTACTATGTTATCTACAATGCAAAGTATGAGACATTTTGTGCACATACTAATATAAATATGCACCGTGTGATTTTGCGATTCTCTTTTAAAATGTAGATGTACTTTAACCAAAAGCAAGACTTTTAGTATACATCCTAGCCTCTGATAAGTAGGTCCTAAGCTCACCCAAGAGGTATTCGCCACCACGATCTGATTGTAGTGTCTTGATACTTTTACGTCGATGTTTCTCCACATCAGCCTTGAATTCTTTGAACTTATCAAAGCATTCAGACTTACGACTCATCTGATAAATGTATCCATACCTTGAATAATCGTCAATAAAAGGACGAAGTATTCAAAGCCACCTCTAGCCTAGATGGACATAGGACCACACAAATCAGAATGAACTAGTACTAATACATTTTTAGCCCTATACCCCTTAGCCTTGAAAGGCCTCTTGGTCATCTTACCTTCCAAGCAAACCTCACAGGTCGGGAAGTCTTCCACCACCAATGAACCCAAGGGCCCATCGGCTATCAATATCTAAATCTTACTAAGATTAATATGACCAAGCCTAAGGTGCCAAAGATATGTCTGGTTGATTTTAGAAGGTTCCTTTCTCTTATTTATGTTAGATGATGGGCTATTGGTCTCTATTTGCATCGTGGGTGTTTTTGGTTCTAGAGTGTACAAATTGCCTATTATAGTACCCAAACAGATAATCTCTGTATTTCTCTTTATAACAAATCTGTTATTAAAAGCAATAGAATATCCATCCTTTATTAATTTAGAAACTGACACTAAGTTCTTTCTAAAAGAGGGTACATATAAGCAATCTCTCAAAACCAAAACTTTATTTCTCTTAAAAGATAAATAAAAGTCTCCCACTGCAACTGCTGTCACCTCCGTAGCATTGCCCATGTAGACGACGATTTCCCCATCAGCTAGTCGTCGGGTTTCCAGAAACCCCTGCAGAGTATTGCAGACATGATCAGTGGCTCCCGTATCTACGCACTAGGTATTGGTAGATAGCACTGCTAAACATGTTTCAATGACTAAGAATGAAGAAATACCTTTGTCTTGATGACTGGGACAATTCGCCTTCCAGTGTCCAGTTTGCTTACACGTGAAGCACTTGCCTCTTAGCTTCTTTACGCCAATCCGTGGTCCCTGTGATTCGGCTGCCTTCTTGTACCCACCTTGTTTCTTCTTCTTTCTACCTTTCGGCACAGAAGTAGAAACCTTCTGAGTGACCAAGGCCTATGAACTCTGACGAAAGAGCCCCTCTGCCGCCTGGAGTTCTCCTAGCAGTTCCCCTAACATATATTCACATTTGTTCATATTGTAGTTGAGCCAGAACTGCTCAAAACTCCTAGGTAGAGACTGGAGTATAATGTCGACCTGGGTTTCCCCATTGATCTGTGCTCCCAGTACCTCAATCTCATTGAGGTGAGCCATCATCATAAGGACATGATCCCTTACGGGTGTCCCTTCGACCATGGGATTCGTCATCAAGCTCTTCATCGCAACCTGCCTAGCGGCCCGACCCTGGTGCCCGAAGAGCTCCTTGAGGTTCTGCATCATATCATAAGCAATGGGCATGGCCTGATGCTGATGTTGCAATACATTCGACATAGATGCCAGAATGTAGCACCGTGTCATCTCATCTGCTTTGACCCACTTCTTAAAGTGTTCCCTCTGCTCTTCACTAGAGTTCTCGCCAGGTGATAACCGTGTTTGTCGCGTTACGGTTTCAATTAATTTTCTCATTTCAAGCAATTATGTAGTAATAGTTGAACCGAATCGTCTCTCAAGGACCCAATATGATGCATGCACTTCTTCGGTCTATGAAAAAAAAGTAAATTACAGAAAAATAAAAATGAGCTAAACAAAACATGTTTTCTTGGGGTTGCAGATAACAAAATAATTAAACTTAGCTACGAACTTCTACCTAATAGTCTTCACTACTCAGATTTGAGGTATCAAGCTAACTAATTGTTTTGACAGAAAAAGAACATTTAAAACTAGGAAATTTTAACAGGGGTTTATCTAAAGATCCTAGCTAAACGGAAATCCATTTCATCATCAAGCACAGGTTCAATTGAAGCCATTCAACAAGCACCTTGCATTCGAATAGTAAAAGATTGAAAACATGGACAATTTTCTACAAGAGATGAGCTGTAAAAACAATAAGCTAAGCTGGAAATACGAAATTAAGCTGGAGATTTCTGTTCTAAAATGGAAAATATGCAGAAATTCGAGAACAACTGAAATGGAATTGCAAACTTCGTTCTACAGCAAGTAAACAAGATGAAGCAATAAAAAGAAAGCTGAAATTGGGTGTCCGGTGGAAGAGAGCTCTGCTCCGATGAAGCCGATCGCTTCCCAGACGGAGTAGAAGTGGGAATGGGTTGTGGAGTCAGAGAAGAAGGCCTATCCAAGCTGTTAATCCCCAGAGAAACCGATCGAACAGTGGCTTCCTTCCTCCATCGCCTCTCCCCTGCGTTCCTCTCTGGATCAGATCGAGATCCCCTTCTTTGGCTTCCCTAACTCCCTTTTCTACTTCTCCTTTCCATCCTTGATTTCCTTTGATGAGTGGCCGAGATCACTTGCAAGGAATCTCCATCAATTGTATTGCTAGATACAAGTGGAGGGTTGTGATGACAAGCGCATCCGATCGCATCTGGACAGCTACTGATCAGTCTGGAAGCTCCCTGATTAGACTGAGTGCTCCCTGATCGGTTAGGGGACTGATCAGGCACATCCCTGAACGGTCTGAGAATCGATCAGGATCTGATCAGTAGTTGAAATCTGGAGTTCTTCTGTGTTAACCTCTTCTGATTGGTCACGGGACTGATCAGACTTTCCCTGATCGGATTGGAGACAAACAGAATGCAATTGGAGCCCGATGTCATTCTTTATGGATCCATCTTAGCTCTGGATGTGCCCCTTTTTATCTGATGATGCACAAGCTGTCAAAAAAATTAAATAGAATGAAATATGAGTGTCGAAATGCAGGAAAATTAATCAACCAATGAAAATGCATCCTATTAATAATTATGCATCATTTTATAGATAAATATACCCCAGAGCCCTGAATTCCCTCACTAATGGCACACAATTTATCCATCAAATTGCTAATTATCACTCCCCCACATCTATTCTTTGCACATCTCGAGCAAAAAGAAAACCAAGTTTATTGACTCAAGCAAGTTTACCTAGCATGGAGGAAATCACATAGTGGTAATTATTCAAGATCATCAAGTATTATGGAACCAAGTCCCATAAATTCCAATCTCACACTAGCCAACTGGTATTGGTGAATTCATCCGAGACAATAGATCAAGCATGAAACTCACATAGGACTATCCCTAACTCTCAAACATCAATAAGTAGTGGAGTTACACTCAAGAATCATTATGCTTCTTCACTATCATAAGCTTGCTCACCCCCTAATTTTCATCAAAAGAATGCATATGACACATACAATAAATAGAGCTTATTAATAGAGAAGACGACATTGTAGGGAAAATAAGCAAGAAGAAAATTTCTGCTATTAAGTGAAGAATTTTGTGGGGCAAAGCAAAAGGAAACATTAAATGATAGAACTTGATGAATCAGTTAGTTTGCAGGTGAACTCATCTTATCATCCCTATTATAACAATTGCCTATGATGTGGATGAAAATTGTTCTGCTGTAACGCCTGAAAAATCTCGAAACTAATTTTAGAAATATCTTAAAATTTATTCCAAATTTATGGATATTTTTATAGAATTTTTTCGTAAACGAAAGTGGCAAAAAGGGTTATAAACAGAAAATCACGTAGGTGGGAATCGAACCCTTCGCCTAAGCTGTGAGAGACAAATGGGCGGACCAGCTACGTTGGTTTGTTTTGTTGAAACAAATTGAGCGAAACAATAGATAAGGTATAATTAGGTAAATTCGCCCCCATAAGTATAAATAGAAGAACTTAAGTGGGGTTTTTATTTTTTTGGTTCGGCAACTTCCCTTCCTCGCCCAAACCCTCACGCCGCCCCTCTCTCCTCCCTTGGGCGAAAACACACCAAGGCCTCCTCTCCTCTTCTAAGGGGGCGCCGGCCAAGGAAAAGCAAGGAGTGCGGAGAGATTTTCCGATATTCGGAATCCCCACGACGAGAGGAACGCGTGAGCGCGAAGAAATCGCCGAGACTCCGAGTTTCTCCGGAACCTCCGACGTCGTTCTTGGTTGTAAGTCCAAGATATCAAGGTAAGTACTGCTCACCTGCAGTAAGAGGCGGTTTTCTGCAAGAATTTTCCCTTGAAGGTTTTAAAAGAGATATTTCCTTTTTGTTTAAGATTTTGCATGTGATCTTAGTTCATTATATGCTTATAGATATTTGATAGAGTATCCTATGTGAGTTTAGGGTCTAGGAAATCTATAAGAAAAGAAAAGAAAGATAAAGAAAAAGAAAAGAGAAGGCCAAGGCCTTACGAAATCCCCAAAAGTCAAGACTTAGGGATTTGGGCACACAAGGTGTTCGATAAAATGCCAAGGCATTTAAAGATAAGAAAGAAAAGAAAGAAAAGCTATTTTATTTTCTAAGGCCAGTACCCGGCGTCCAAGGGCGTCGTTAAAGAAATCCAGGTGTCCAATTCCAAGGTCTTGGCCCTGGTAGACCAAGGTCTGCTCTATTAGGATTGGCGGCTCGCTACCCCAACCTTTTAGGGAACGCGCATAAGATGGTACTTACGTCTTAAGTGGATCCAAGTGAGTATTATTTTCAAGTATATGCTTTAGCAAAGTTTTCCTAAAGTTTAAGGGAGTATTCTAAAAGTTAAATAAAGGTTTAAAGTTAAAGAATTGCTAAAGTTTCAAGTTAAGCCAAGTAAAAGTGAGTTAAGGTTTATTAATGCTTGAGTATGCATGTTTTGAGTTATACATGTTTTAGTGTTTCTTTTAAGCATAAAAGTATCTCATGTGATTCCATATTGTTTAAAAAGCATGCCTGCACATTTCGAGATTTTGTGAGCTAGATAGTACTTGCTAAGCTTTATGCTTATTAGTTGCATTTCCTCTTACTGCAGATAAAGGTAAAGGCAAGCAATTCTGAAGGAAGGCGACGAGGCGGTGCTGAGTGACGTGTGTGTGGTGGCTGACCTTGGAGAGGTCCTTGGGACGAGACAGTTTAGCTTATTTAAAATGCAATGTTTAAGGTTTCCAAATTCCAAGTTATTGTGTTATGGAGTTTATTAAACATTTATGCTTCGGATAGTTTTACATGCTCAATTTTGTAGAATGAAGATTCCATGTCATTTCAATTAGTATGCATACTTTTGTGAACGCACTAGATGAGCAAGGGCATGAGTAGTTTAGCATGTTGATACATTGAATTTTAGACTTATTCTTGAGCCTATTAGTCTCCTTTTGAATTAAGTTTTTATTGCTTTAAATATGCTTAGAAGAGTTGCATTCATATTCCATAATGCTTTAGCAATATTATAGAGCCTTGTGTGATGAGTTTAAATGGCTAGAATTGCTTGTAATGAATATTTTCCTTACGAATTTTAGAGAAAGGAAGTGTGCCATTGTATCATGCATGACTATTAAAGTTAGACCATTATTCTTAGATAGATTTAAATACAAGTTTAGGAAAGTTTCGCATCTTTAGTCGTGCATTAGAGTCAAGAAGTAGACAGGTAACGGTCCGTCTAAGGTAGAGAAGGCGGGTCACTACAGTTGGTATCAGAGCAGTTCCCATTCTCCAACATCACACACACATCAACATCAACCTTGCCGTCTTCAAGTAAGAAAGTTTTAAGTTTCAGTTTTTTATTGCTCATTTATTTAATTGCAGTATAGAGAAATGCTTAAGTACTTACTCATATGTGCATAGAACAAGGAAGCATGTTTAATACCTTAGTATCACGGAATCATGGTTAATCCCTAGAATGGATATTAGGTTACTAAGTAAGAAGACAAGTTTATACCTAGAGATGTAGTAGTGATTTCTTGTTCCCTTATGCATTATTAGATGGCAAGAAGAGGCCGAGCTCCTAATGCAAGGAACAGAACTCTAGTTCAAGATAACAATGAGCCTGGCACAGAACAGCCAAACCTGATGGCAGTCATTGCTCAAATGCAAGCTCAGATTTCGGAGCAACAGAAGACCATCGCCACACTGATGGCAAATCAGCACCCAGTGCCCCCTACACCACCCACAGCAGGAGTGGAACTCCAGTGGTGGCTGAAGTTCCACCAGTCACCACAGGAGACCCCTGCCGTGAACCGAAGACAAGAAGCATACCTCGTCCAGTGCAGAGGCTGAAACCTGAAAGCTTCTCAGGCACGACTGAGCCCTGGGATGCCCAGGCTTGGTTCAAGACTTTAGAGAGCACAATGGAGCTTCTTGACTGGCCAGAAGTCGAGAAGGTCAAATGTGCCTCCTTCTGCCTAACTGGAGATGCTCGTATGTGGTGGGAGCGGGTCAAGAGTAAGAGGATAGCCAACCAGATGAGCTGGACAGATTTTGAGCAAGAGTTCTATGAGGAGTTCTTCCACATGCGGGTTACCAACAAGCACTACGAGGACTTCATGGAGTTCAGACAAGGTAACCTACCAGTGGGAGAAGCAGTCGCGAAGTTCAACAGACTAGCTCGCCTCTGCCCAGAGCTAGTCAGCACAGAGAAGGAGCGAGTCACACTGATGCTCCGCATGCTGAACCCTGAAATAGCACTCAACGTGAACAGCGGGATGCACCGACCCCAGACCAGCGAGGAGTTGGTCAGTAGTGCACTAATCTCAGAGCACTATCTGAATAGCATCAAGGCACAACAAACACAGCAGAAGCCAGTCCTGATTGAGAACAAGACAACAGGAGGCCAGAAGCCTCAGCCAAATAACCAGAACTGGAAGAACAAGAACCACAAAAGGAAGCAGTGGCCTGGCAGCCAAAAAGGAAACCCAGAGAACAAGCAAGCTAGGTATCCACCTTGTCCTAAGTGTGGGAGGACCCACCTAGGAGCATGCCTTTTGGGTGTAACGGGGTGCTACTCATGTGGACAAGAGGGACACAGATCCAAAGACTGCACAAACAAGTTTAAGGTACTTCCTCAGCAGTCCGTACAGTATGGAGGCAAGCCTCAGTTACATTACATGCCCACTATACTGGAGAGACCTCAGATAAGTCAGGGAAGGTTGGAAGCAGCACCAGTTTCAACCAATGCCAGAGTCTTTTCCCTCACGAAGGAAGAAGCTGCCAGCGCCTCCACGGTCGTAACAGGTCAAATAGTTATTTTTCAGCATTTAGCTACTACACTATTTGACACTGGGGCGACCCATTCTTTCGTATCAGTACCTTTTGCTAGTAAGTTACAGGTGCCTGCAGAGAGTTGGGAGTCCAGATTCCTGACAACTCTCCCTTCAAGGGAAATCATGGAATCCACCCAGCGGCTCCGGGCTGTGTCAATCAAGATTTCAGACCGAGAGTTATACGTCGATCTAATATTCCTTACGATGCAAGACTTCGACGTCATACTGGGCATGGATTTCCTCAGTAAGTACAGCGCTTCAGTGGACTGTCGCCGGAGGAAGGTGGTTTTCAGTCCAGAAGGAGAACCACCGTTCGAATTTCAAGGAGCCCCAAGGAGGAAGACTCAGAAATTCCTCTCAGCCTTTGCAGCCCACCAGATGCTAGAACAAGGGTGTGCTGGTTTTCTTGCACGCATAGTGGACATAGAAGCAAAGGAAGAGCGCAAGCAGGAGGATGTACGGGTAGTCTGTGAGTATCCAGAAGTATTTCCAGAAGAACTACCAGGACTACCTCCCAACAGAGAAGTGGAATTCGAGATCGAGCTAGTATCAGGTACCGGTCCGGTCTCGAAGGCCCCATATCGTATGTCTCCAGCAGAGTTGAAGGAATTACAAGAGCAACTCCAGGAGCTACTAGACAAGGGCTTCATTCGCCCGAGTCATTCACCCTGGGGAGCTCCTGTACTTTTCGTCAAGAAGAAGGATGGATCTATGCGTCTGTGCATAGACTACAGAGCTCTGAACAAGGTAACCATCAAGAACAAGTACCCCCTTCCTAGAATAGATGATTTATTTGACCAACTCAAAGGGGCTACAGTATTCTCGAAGATAGATCTGCGTTCTGGGTATCATCAGCTAAAGGTTAAAGAAAGTGACATCCCCAGGATGGCCTTCAGGACAAGATACGGCCACTACGAATTTGTAGTGATGCCTTTTGGAGTAACCAATGCTCCAGCAGTCTTCATGGAGCTGATGAACCACATCTTCAGGGAGTATCTCGATAAATTCATCATTGTATTTATTGATGATATTCTCATATACTCAGAGACTCCAGAGGACCATGCTACACACTTGAGGATAGTGCTGCAGATCCTTTAGCAGGAGAAGCACTATGCAAAATTCTCAAAGTGTGAATTTTGGCTAGATCAGGTGGCCTTCCTAGGTTATGTTGTATCCAAAGAAGGCATTCATGTTGATCCAGCCAAGATAGAAGCAGTCAGCAACTGGTGTAGACCCAAGAATTCCAGTGAAATCAGAAGCTTCTTAGGCCTGGCAGGATATTACAAAAAATTTGTGGAGGACTTTTCCAGAATAGCCTCTCCCCTCACAGCCCTGACCAGAAAGAATCAGAAGTTTGAGTGGTCAGATAAATGCGAGCACAACTTCCTAGAACTGAAGAAAAGATTGACTAGTGCTCCCATCCTGACTGTTCCAGAGAGTGACAAGGCCTTTGACATCTACAGTGATGCATCCAAGATGGGCCTTGGAGCTGTCCTCATGCAAGACGGTAAAGTAATCGCATATGCCTCCAGACAGCTCAAGGACTACGAGAAGAATTACCCTACGCATGACCTTGAGCTAGCAGCTGTGGTTTTTGCACTGAAGCTCTGGAGACACTACCTGTATGGAGTGCAGTGCAGAATCTTCACAGACCATCAGAGTTTGAAGTACTTCTTCACTCAGAAGGACTGAATATGAGGCAGCGCAGGTGGCTAGAGTTGGTCAAAGATTATGACTGTGAAATCCTCTACCACCCAGGTAAAGCTAATAAAGTGGCAGATGCACTGAGCAGAAAATCCTGTGCAGCACTGATGTCCCTATCATCACTGTCTCCACCACTTCAGAAAGAAATAAAGATTTTGGAGTCGAGGTTATGGTTGGGCAATCTTCTGCATTGACCCTAGAGTCAACCCTGCTTATAGATATACAAGAAAAGCAAGATCAAGACCCAGAGATCCAGAAGATCAAGCAGGTGATCCAAGAAGCAGAAGATTCAGAGTTTCGAGTATCAGATAGTGGCATCCTCTATCTTGGAGACCGCC